>OVBX01007335.1:0-10618 GCA_900406325.1 Erucastrum elatum
AGAGAGAGAGGAGTTTTCCGGCGGAGAGAGAGAGGTGGCCGGCGGAGGTGAGGTTGAGCACTGGTGGAGCAAAGGCTGAGCGCCGGTGGAACTGGTCGGAAGAGGGGAATACTCCGGTGGAGAGAGATTTCTCAGGTGGAGAGCACAATCGCGCTGATAACGTGTTAGAAATATGAGAGAAGTGTTGCTGTGAAAGTTGTGTCTTTCTCATTAGCTCTCACTATCAATATATAGTGGAGGTTCATGCAAGGGTTTACATTAAGGAGATGATCATCTTGAAAGTTGTTGGATCTGGTTGATGCCGTGGTAGATGGCAAGGTCGTAACCGTGGATTTCAACCACGTGGTCGTGGGTTTCAACCACAAGGCCGTGGATTTCAGCCACGAGACCATCTTGGTCGCAACCGAGGCCGAGGCTATAGCCGAGATTATCATGCTAACTGTGGATATAAGTATGACTTCAAAACCCATGGCTCGAGCTCGACCAAATCTGCTTGCCATCGTTGTGGGATGACCAATCATTGGGCTAACAAATGTAAAACATCCCAACACCTTGTTAAGCTCTACCAGGAGAGCATAAAGGGCAGAACCATGAGGCAAATCTGGTCCATTATGATGATGAGAATGATCTGGACCGTGAGGATAATCAAACCCATGAAAGTGATGACAATGATGATCAGGAGGGACATGGGACTTCAGATCTCCTTACAAGTGGCTGAATATGAAGTTTTCAATATCATTGTTGCTTTTGTCTTTGCACTTTGAATTCTTGATTTGGCTTTATGTCTTTTGTTTCTCATGTTTTATGACTTTGGCAAATTTATCTATGAAACAAAATTTATTTTATATATATGCCTTATACAAAGTTGAAATTATTAAGAACATAAAAACAAAGCCATTAAAACATACTTTAAACCTAAGTAATATCTAAGGTGTTGACTCTTGTCTATTTTCAGAAATGAAAGAAAGCAAGAACCAGCTAGTTCTTGATAGTGGATCAAGTCACACTATATTAAAAGACAAAAGATATTTTGTTAACCTCACTATGGAGAATGCCAATATCAGTACTATAGCAGGCACGTCCAGCCTTATTAAAGGCCATGGTCTAGCTTACTTAATAATGTCTAAAGGCACGCATCTAGAAATTTCTGATGCATTATATTCTCCTAAATCAAAGAGAAATTTGTTGAGTTTCAAAGACATTCGTATGAATGGTCTACATGTTGAAACTAAGGGCAAGGGAAAGAAAGAATTCTTCTTGATTTATGACAATGCCCAAGGCCATAAGAAAGTCCTAGAGACTATCCTTGCTATATCTATGGGCCTCTATTGTGCCGACATAAAAACGATTTAGGCAAATTTCACAAAGACTAAGGATTTCAAACAAGCCTTTCAACAGTGGCATGAAAGGCTAGGCCATCCTGGTCTAACCATGATGCGCAAGATAATATTGAACTCAACTGGCCATCCCTTGAAAGAAAGTAATATTATCCCTAAGAGCCTTACATGTATTTCATGCTCACAAGGGAAATTAATAATAAGGTCATCACCTGTAAAGGTGGTTGAAGAAACATTGAATTTTCTGGAAAGGATACAAGGTGATATATGTGGATCAATACACCCACCTTGTGGGACATTCCGATATTTTATGGTCCCCATTGACGCATCGACCAGATGGTCGCATGTTTGTCTATTATCATCCAGAAACTTGGCATTGGCAAGATTATTGGCTCAGATCATAAGACTGCGAGCCCACTTTCCAGATTTTCCACTAAATACTATACGTCTTGACAATGCAGGTGAATTTAGTTCCCAAGCTTTTAATGATTACTGTATGTTCATGGGGGTAAGTGTGGAACACTCCGTGGCACATGTACTTACACAGAACGGATTGGCCGAATCCTTCATTAAAAGAATCCAGTTGATTGCTCGACCATTACTCATGAGGTCAAAGCTACCAGTATCAGCTTGGGGACGTGCGGTATTACATGCTGCTGAAGTGATACACATAAGGCCATCCAGTGAACATAAATATTCTCCATTCCAATTACTCTCGGGTCATGAGCCAGACGTGTCCCATATTAAAACATTTGGATGTTCTGTGTACGTCCCTATCACACCACCACAGAGAACAAAAGTGGGACCTCAAAGGAGGATGGGAATATGTGTTGGTTTTGATTCTCCAACCATTATTAAAATCTTGAGCCTACTAATGGAGACTTATTTAAGGCCAGATATGCAGATTCTCATTTTGATGAATCGGAGTACCCAACATTAAGGGGAGAAAATAACAAGCTGGGCAAAGAAGTAATATGGAATCAAAGATCTTTATCATGGCAAGATCCTCAGAATCAATCATGTGATTTAGAGGTCCAGAAAATAATTCATATGCAAAAGCTAGCTAATCAATTGCCTGATTCCTTTGCCGACCTGAAAAGAGTGACTAAGTCCTATATACCACCTTGTAATGCACCAATAAGTATTGATGTCCATGATGGACACAATCAAGTGGCTACATAGTCTAAAGCATGTCCTAAACGTGGTAGATCAATTGGTTCCAAAGATAAGAAACCTCAGAAATTAAAGAAAGGTACAAAAAAAACCGAGGTCATAAATTGTCCATACAAGGCCAACATGGCCATTCCAAAGGTACCAACCAATGGGTCTCGGGACACCGAGCCTCTTGGTACTGAGGGTTCAAATGATGATATCTCCATTAATTATCTTATGTCTGGAACAAGATGGAACCGTAAAGATGTCGACATCGATGATATATTTGCATACCAAGTAGCCCTTGCTATGATGGACATAGATGAGGATCATGAACCCACGTCTATACTTGAGTGCACTAAAAGATCAGATTAGCTCAAATGGAAAGAAGCCATAAACGTGGAGTTAGAATCATTAAAGAAAATGAATGTCTTTGGATCAATTATCAAGACACCTTATAATGTTAAACCAGTGGGATAAAAGTGGGTATTTGTGAGGAAGAGAAATGAACATGGTGAAATTGTAAGATACAAAGCAAGGATTGTAGCACAAGGATTCTGACAAATACCAGGCATTAATTATGAGGAGACATACTCCTCTGTGGTGGATGCAACTACATTTCGGTTTTTAATAAACCTGGCCATCAAAGAAAATTTGGATATGCGGTTGATGGATGTTGTAACCGCATACCTTTATGGTCCACTGGATAACAAAATATATATGAGATTACCAGAGGGTATTGAGCTTAAAGCTAACAAAGATTCTCGAGAAGAACACTGCATAAAGCTAAATAAATCCTTATATGGACTTAAGCAAAGTGGTCGAATGTGGTATAACCGCTTAAGCGAATACCTTGCCAAAGTTGGCTATAAGAACGACCTTATCAGTCCATGTATCTTTATAAAGAAGTTTGCAAACAAATGATTTGTTATCATAACAGTGTATGTTGATGATTTGAACATCATTGGAACCTCTAGAGAAATCGTCCAAACAGTTGAATATCTCAAGAAAGAGTTTGAAATGAAAGACCTAGGTAAAACTAAAGTCTGTTTGGGGTTACAACTTGAGTACATAAAAGAAGGAATTCTTGTGCATCAAAAGGCATATACAGAAAAAGTACTCAAGGATTTAACATGGACCAGGCTCACCCATTGACCAGGCCAATGGTCGTGAGGTCCCTTGGAGTGGACACTGACCCATTCTGACCTAAGGAGGACGATGAGGATGTCCTGGGTCCTGAAGTGCCTTACCTCAGTTCCATAGGAGCGTTACTGTATTTGGCTAGCCACACTAGACCAGATATATGTTTTGCCGTGAGTCTCTTAGCTCGTTTTAGTTCATGTCCGACCCGGAGACACTGGAATGGAATTAAGCATATCCTACGTTACTTTCAAGGAACTAAGGATTTGGGTCTATTTTATACCAATGAAACCAAAGATGGTTTAGTAGGCTTTGCTGATGCAGGCTACTTATCTGATCCACACCATGCTCGGTCCCAAACCGGCTATGTGTTTACTTATGGTGGTACTGCAATGTCATGGCGTTCCATGAAACAAACTGTAGCAGCCACATCATCTAATCACTCTGAAATATTGGCTATCCATGAGGCAAGTCGTGAGTGTGTATCGTTGAGGTCTATGACTCAACACATCCGATCAGATAGTGGAATGGTCGAGGACAATGGTCCGACCATCATATATGAAGATAATGTAGCTGGCATTGCGCAACTCAAAGATGGGTATATCAAAGGTGACTGAACCAAACATATACTACTCAAGTTCTTCTTCACTCATGAGTTGCAGAAAGCCAAGGAGGTCAGCGTCAGTCAGATCCGGTCAATTGAGAACTCAGCCGACCTCTTCACCAAGTCACTTCCCACCAGCACATTCAGGAAGCTCACGCAGCAGATTGGCATGCGAAGACTCAAGGACCTTCAGTGATGTCCAAATCAGGGAGAGTAATGTGTGTTGTATTTTTTTTCTTTCCTTGGTTTTCCTTTTTACCACATTGGGTTTTGAGTTTTTCGGAAGAGGTTTTAATGAGACAACGTTAGCATATTACAAGCCCAATATGGTTATGGCATCCAAGGGGGAGTGTTATAATCCATTGTATGGATATGTGGATTGCCATTAACCATCAAGGACGTTTACATCCGACTCGATCATCCGGTCCGTCTACACCCGTCTCCGGTTCGTCTACATTCGTCCAAGACTAGTCAAGATGAAGACTCATTCAACCGGAGCATTTATGACCTTTGACCAAGTTTGTATCTTTGTAATGAATGTAGTCAATATGTATTAAATGTGTAGATCCTCTCCTTGCTGTAAACCCTTGCATGAACCTCCACTATATATTGATAGTGAGAGCTAATGTTTGGTGACGGAACCAAACACATGTACGTACACAGAACAGATTGGCCGAATCCTTCATTAAAAGAATTCAGTTGATTGCTCGACAATTACTCATGAGTTCAAAGCTACCAGTATTAGCTTGGGGACATGCGGTATTACATGCTGCTGAATTGATACGCATAAGGCCATCCAGTGAGCATAAATATTCTCCATTCCAATTACTCTCGGGTCATGAGCAAGACGTGTCCCATATTAAAACATTTGGATGTGTTGTGTACGTCCCTATCGCACCACCACAAAGAACAAAAATGGGACCTCAAAGGAGGATGAGAATATGTTGGTTTTGATTCTCCAACCATTATTAAATATCTTGAGCCTACTACTGGAGATTTATTTAAGGCCAGATATGCTGATTGTCATTTTGATGAATCAGAGTACCCAACATTAGGGGGAGAAAATAACAAGCTGGGCAAAGAATTAATATGGAATCAAACATCCTTATCATGGCAAGATCCTCAGACTCAATCATGTGATTTAGAGGTCCAGAAAATAATTCATATGCAAAAGCTAGCTAATCAATTGCCTGATTCCTTTGCTGACCCGAAAAGAGTGACTAAGTCCTATATACCAGCTTGTAATCCACCAATAAGTATTGATGTCCATGATGGACACAATCAAGTGGCTACAAAGTCTAAAGCACATCTTAAGCGTGGTAGACCAATTGGTTCCAAAGATAAGAAACCTCGGAAATTAAAGAAAGGTACAAAAGTAACCGATGTCATAGATTGTCCAGACAAGCCCGACATGGCCATTCCTAAGGTACCAACCAATGGGTCTCGGGACGCCGAGCCTCTTGGTACTGAGGGTTCTAATGATGAGATCTCCATTAATTATCTTATGTCTGGAACAAGATGGAACCGGAAAGATGTCGACATCGATGATATATTTGCATACCAAGTAGCCCTTGATATGATGGACTTAGATGAGGATCATGAACCCACGTCTATACTAGAGTGCACTCAAAGATCAGATTGGCTCAAATGGAAAGAAGCCATAAAAGTGGAGTTAGAATCATTAAAGAAAAGGAATGTCTTTGGATCAATTATCAAGACACCTTATAATGTTAAACCAGTGGGATGTAAGTGGGTATTTGTGAGGAAGAGAAATGAACATGGTGAAATTGTAAGATACAAAGCACGGCTTGTAGCACAAGGATTCTCACAAATACCAGGCATCGATTATGAGGAGACATGCTCCCCTGTGCGGGATGCAACTAAATTTCAGTTTTTAATAAGTCTGGCCATCAAAGAAAATTTGGATATGCGGTTGATGGATGTTGTAACCGCATACCTTTATGGTCCACTGGATAACGAAATATATATGAGATTACCAGTGGGTATTGAGCTTAAAGCTAACAAAAGTTCTCGAGAAGAACACTGCATAAGGCTGAACAAATCCTTATATGGACTTAAGCAAAGTGGTACAATGTGGTATAACCGCTTAAGCGAATACCTTGCCAAAGTTGGCTATAAGAACGATCCTATCAGTCCATGTATCTTTATAAAGAATTTTGAAAACAATGGATTTGTTATCATAGCAGTGTATGTTGATGATTTGAACATCATTAGAACCTCTGGGAAAATCGCCCAAACAGTTGAATATTTCAAGAAAGAGTTTGAAATGAAAGACCTAGGTAAAACTAAAATCTGTTTGGGGTTACAACTTGAGTGCATAAAAGGAGGAATCTTTGTGCATCAAAAGGTATATACAGAAAAAGTACTCAAGATATTTAACATGGACCAGGCTCACCCATTGACCAGCCCAATGGTCGTGAGGTCCCTTGGAGTGGACACTGACCCATTCTGTCCTAAGGAGGACGATGAGGATGTCCTGGGTCCTGAAGTGCCTTACCTAAGTGCCATAGGAGCGTTACTGTATTTGGCTAGCCACACTAGACCAGATATATGTTTTGCCGTGAGTCTCCTAGCTCGTTTTAGTTCATGTTCGACCCGAAGACACTGGAATGGAATTAAGCATATCCTACGTTACCTTCAAGGAACTAAGGATTTGGGTCTATTTTATACCAATGAAACCAAAGATGGTTTAGTAGGCTTTGCTGATGCAGGCTACTTATCTGATCCACACCATGCTCGGTCCCAAACCGGCTATGTGTTTACTTATGGTGGTACTGCAATGTCATGGCGTTCCATGAAACAAACTGTAGCAGCCACATCATCTAATCACTCTGAAATATTGGCTATGCATGAGGCAAGTCGTGAGTGTGTATGGTTGAGGTCTATGACTCAACACATCCGATCAGATAGTGGAATGGTCGAGGACAATGGTCCGACCATCATATATGAAGATAATGCAGCCTGCATTGCTCAACTCAAAAATGGGTATATTAAAGGTGACTGAACCAAACATATACTACCCAAGTTCTTCTTCACTCATGAGTTGCAGAAAGCCAAGGAGGTCAGCGTCACTCAGATCCGGCAATTGAGAACTCAGCCGACCTCTTCACCAATTCACTTCCCACCAGCACATTCAGGAAGCTCACGCAGCAGATTGGCATGCGAAGACTCAAGGACCTTCAGTGATGTCCAAATCAGGGGGAGTAATGTGTGTTGTACTTTTTTTCCTTTCCTTGATTTCCCTTTTTAGGGTTTTGGGTTTTCCGGGAGAGGTTTAATGAGGCAACGTTAGCACATTACAAGCCCGATATGGTTATGGCATCCAAGGGGGAGTGTTATAATCCATTGTATGGAAACATTAAGGTAAATTGCATTTTTAAATGTAATAAATATGATAGTATCTTGCGCAAGAAATTTGTATTCTAGATAAGGTAACTTACATTTAAAGAATGCAGAAATTACTAATCAATTTGCGGAAGTAATACAAAATAAGGTAATATGATTTACTTGTGCAAGTAACAAAAATTCCCCTTGTAATTAAATTACCTGGCGTGTTCTTCAATTTTAAATCGAAGATATGTACTATGACTTAATATGACAAATAGCTACAGACTCATATCTTTTAGCAAAAAAAAAAAAAAATCATTTCATTTGAGGTTCCACTTTCTTTGTTATAATTCATCAATAAGCAAATGATCCTAAATTTGACATGCCATGTATCTTTACACGGTTTTAGGTTTTTCACAAAAGACACACATGTTTTTGAGTGTTGAACAATTACTATTGAATTTTTAAAATAAAATAAATCGAGATATTTATTTATGGTAAGATCAAATTATGAACAGTGATCATCACTGCTATATTATAAAACCAATAAGTTAAAGAGTCAATCTTAGAATATGTATATGCCATAATAAATACTAGATCTTGACCCGCACTTCCATGCGGGTGTTTTATTTGATTTATGTTCAGTATAAATTTTTAAACCGTCGATTTAATAAAAAATCTTATGTATGTTTTTACGTTTTGTAATTTGATGATTTAGTTAATTTTATGAAAATGTTATATCCCTTTAATTTATCTGATTTAGTTAATAGTCATACAATATTAATAATGATCATTATATGAATATCGATTTGATTAGATAAACTTTGGAAATATAACCAATGAATTTAAATTGATTATAAATGCAGTGGCTGAATATGTAAATAAAAAGAAATATAAAAAGGAAATACTTAATTTATTTTAAATACAATGGCTAAATGTCCAAATAATAGAAAGTACAAAAAATACAATTATCCAAGTTACCAAACAATTTTCATTTAAACTTCTATCCTTATTTCCAAACAGTACCAAAAGTACTTCAGTTTTAATAATATAAATTTCTCATAATAAATCACTAAACAATTTAAAGATTAATTAAATCTACATTGTCATTAACTGAGTTGCGACAATTATCATATCAACTTACGCAAGTGATTGATAACAAAATAAGGTAACTATCATACAACTTTCATAAGGAATCAATAACAAAATAATGTAGGTTATTAATAAATGATTTAAACAATTACGAACATTTAGAAAAAAATATATTTAATGCAAATATCGTTTGTATATCCGAGTACACTAATGTATAATACACAATATAATTGGTTTATTCCAATATATTAATGTATAGTTGGAATTAAAGATTAATGACTAAGACTAATAAGGAAAAGTACTTAGATTTGCATATATACAGTATTGTGTTCAATTAGATTAAAATTTAATATTTTTAGATTAAATTTACATTTAGTGAATATTTTTTAAAGATCCATAACTGATTTATTTCAAATATTATATAACTTATTTATTTGTTAAGTAACGGATTTTTTGTTTGTTGTTGGCCGTTTCATTCCAAGAATGCCTCGTGTCTACTTTTTTTGTTTCTTGATCAAATTGTTTGGATTGGTAGTGATTTATGTCATAAACTCGTCCAACAAGATAAATTATGCTGCTACCAGGTAATATAATAATTAAAAAATTTAAACCAATAATGAAAAACCTAGATGAGACTTAATCTCACAGCCTAAGCTAACAAAAAAAGGTTAGTTCATAAAATGGTTCTGTCTTCAAACATCATCCGATGAAGCCTCCTGTCCATGTGAACCTCCCCATTACCTTTTTATGAACCCTCGGCGTGTTGCTTCCCTTGAGCACGTTCCTGAGAAGGTTCTTGATCCGAGAGAGCCTCTCCGGGTCAGAGATTGCACAACTGGTTGAGTCGTCCGTCACCTGCATCACAGCGGCTGCTCTGGTGTTGTGCGTCCATACCTCTGCGTTTCTACAAGAAAACATCGGTATTCTGAGGGAAATTCTGAGGGAAAATGATTTCTTCGATATTTTCTGACAAAAAGCCGAGGAAATTCCAAGGAAACCCAGAAATGTGGTTTTCTCGGAATTTCCTCGGAATTTTTTGAGGAAATTCCGAGGAAAACCCATTTCCTCGGAATATTCCGAGAGAATACCGAGGAAACCATGTCCGTCGGAAAAAATAGACGGATATTTCTAAAATTCTGAGGACATTTTGTAGCCGTTGGGATAGACGTTAGGCGATTTTAAAAATTCCGAGGAAATTCCGAGAGGAAGGGTAGTGTTTGCTCGGAATTTCCTCAGTATGTCGGTAGAATTTCATCAATAAATACAGCCACCCCTCTTCCTCTTCATTCACTTCATTTCTTCTTCTTCTCTCCTACTATCACGAAATTGATATAAAAAAAACATGTCTTCTTCAAATTATTTTCGTTCTTGGATCGATCGATCTCATTTGGATCCGGAGACGAGATTGCTTACGGAAGAATACCAACAAGGTATAACCGAATTCATGGGGTTAGTTCGCCGACACCGGAAGCAGAAACAGGTAAGTTAAGATGCCATTGCTCTAATTCTAAAAATAGAAAAGTTATTAAAGAGTGGGATGTTTGGACTCATCTATATTTGAGTGGGTTTACACGAAGTTACAAAATTTGGTACCATCATGGAAAAACTGATTATGAACTTGGTAGTACTAGCGAACCTCAGCCGGCGGTTAGATTAGAAGAACCAATTAGAACGGTTGTAGATTATGGTGTAGGTACTGAACAGATGGTAAATGATCATTTTAGAGGGGAAGATTTACCCAATACAGAAGCTAGGAGATTTTATGATATGTTGGATGCTGGAAAGCAACCATTGTACGAAGGTTGCAGAGATGGTCATTCAGCTTTATCATCTGCTACAAGACCGATAAGCATTAAAACATATTATAACTTGGCTGAAGACTGTGTGGATGTGATAGCTGATTTTGTTAAAGGTATTCTACCTGAGGATAATGTAGCTCCAGGTT
>OVBX01007337.1:0-10939 GCA_900406325.1 Erucastrum elatum
GTGAACCCAAGTTTTATTCGAAAATTGCTTTATCTATAACGGGGTTTGTTGATATAATAAATAAAATAAAATACTTTCCATAATTTTACGCATTTCGTGAAGTCGCAGATCTCTTTTTCATGGTGGGGACAAAACTTCTAAACACAGGCTGAAGTTTTGGCCCTAACTGCCATATACCATGTGCACAGTGTACCACTTACTAATTTCAAATGTTCCAGACGTAATACAAATGCTAACAAAATCGTCCATTTAACTGTATATATTTGGAAAAGTTCTCTATCTAGATAATATATACAAACATAGGTCGACCTAATTTCCTGATGGGATATAATAGATTTTGATTGGGAAGGTCCAAGCAGTTATACAAAAAAAAAGACTATGAAGGTCGAAAATGATTTAGCAGTGCAACAATTCTTTTATTGTTTTTACTTTTTCCAGTCATAAACTATTGATGAAACGCGATTTGCTTTTAACAGTTTATCTTATTTGAGTTTAAAAAAATCATTTCCTGTAAGATTTATGATGTACAGTAAAACCTCTATAAATTAATAATGTTGGGACTTTGAAATTTTATTAATATATAAAGATATTAATTTACAAAAGTTTCATTTTTAGATTTTTTTATTTGTGAAATTTTTTATTTATAAAATAAAAAAATTGATTTTACCGTATATACATTATTTAGATTTTAGAAATTTGAGATGAATAAGATATATTTTATGTTTCATAGAATTGTTACATGGTTTTGGATATAATTTTACTAAATATTAACAAAATATATAGAAATATTAAGAAAAATATATGTATTTTTATTGTGAATTTAAAACCAACAATATAATGTTGAGTTTGTACTTATACAATATAGATATAAATAGATTATTAATTTATGATTTTAATGGGACTGTATATTTACATGGAAATCTTTAAAATATTATTATCTTATTGTTTTATCGATTTATGTCATATTAATTTATAGATATTATTAATTTACCGATTATTAATTTATAGAGGTTCTAGTGTACATTCAATTTTATTATATTCTCCCATTAGTTTATTAAAAAAATAAATATGATGCGATTACTTTATTCTCTACATTTTTTCGTTTTATCTAAGTTTACAATGTTATTGGTCATAGGTGTAACGATGTTTTACCAGTTTTATATGGTAATTTTGACACATACATGCCTCTATGGACTTTTTAGCACCACTCATAGAATTTTACCATAACAATGGTACAACAACAATAGTTCTTGTCTTCACATGTTAGTAAGTCTTGCAAACGGAAGTTTAATTTTATATGTTGAAAAAACAAGCATGAAGTGGGATAGCATTAACTGGCAAAATTCTTATTCGGAGAAACCTCTGAAATTTGGGGAATCAAAGACCAAATTGTGTGTATCTTTTTTCCCACTCTTTCTGTATTATAAATAAAATGATTGTTATATGAAAACTTACAAAGGAACCTATGAACATAATCTAGATAACATGCATCCCCTAGTTGAAAATTAATTAGAGGGACAAGTAACTATACAAAACAAATATATGAGTTTATTTTCTTAAGCCACTTATACCTTAGTGTTGTTGTCTTTCAGATGAGTTTCTTTCTAAGAAACTAAACCTTTTAACCACCATATGATTTTTTTGTGTGTAAATGTTAAGATTTATACCAGACTTTTCGTTTACATAATTGTGGTTACACACTTATTACAACAATAAAACAAAACAGAGCAAGCAGCAACAAGAAGCAACAATAAAATAACAAGGACGCTAGGGATCCGGAGGAGGCAGGCGGAAGTAAACAAGCATAGGAGAGGGCGACGCTGGAGAGGTAGCAGGAATGGAGATGAGACGATCACGCATCATCCGGTCGACGCGCTTAGCTATCTCAGCTTCAGTTGAAGATACTTGCTGAAAAATGCGCACATTTCTCTCACGCCATACGCAGTACACAATACATTGCAACATGAGCTTGATCGCTCCCGATAAAACCACAGAGGACGTCACCTGCGGGCTTGACAACAAACCAGTAACCTCAGGGAAGGATAAGGGAGCGGAGGGAATGGAGAGACCACAGAAGCGGGCCCAAACTCTCCTAACGAACTGACACTGAAAGAACAAGTGCTGATGGGAATCTAGTCCACCGACACATAATACACACTGCAGCGGAACAGAGAGGCCCTACGAGGCTAGTCTGTCTTTCAATGGCAGTCGTGATTGAAGCTTATCCAGGAGATGTTTTTTTATTTACATCTTAAACCAGACCATAGAGGACCAGTGAACTGTAGGAGCTACTTCACGTATATTGTTCCAAGTTACCTTCGTGGAGAATTTTGGAACAAAGTATCCATTACCACTGCGCCATAGAAACCTATCTACACCTCTAGAGAGATCAGGAGGAGACATTGTTGATAGGACAATTTGCAACGTTTCAGCGACATCAGAGCGAGCTGTCAGCCTGACCCCCAGATCTCGAGGACCTCTGTGGCCAAAAGCTTCAATCAAGGGCCATATACCCTTCCAGTAATCAAACCGACGGTCGGACCAGGTTCAACCGTGAACCGAATATAAATCCGGGTTGGGTTATTGCCAAACCCAACTAAAGTTGAACCGGTTAAAAACCCAAATTGATCCGTTAAAAATCCGAGAAGCGGTGACCCAACAAACCAATCAAACATTGGTCTTAAGTAAACTAAAATTTTACTAATAAAACAATTAAAATTTATTTTTAAGACAATTAATATTTTTTGAAGAATATCTTAAAGATGACGAAGAACTCGATCATGGTATAATTTTTAATTTTATTTGAGAATATAAATTTGAAATTATAAAATAATGTGTCTTTAATTTTTTAAGAGATGAAAATTTAGAGTGATAAAAATCTGGAGTATAAAGTTTTAATGTGTTTTTTTCTTCTGATTTTGGATTTGTATTATTAAATTATTATATTACTTTTATTATATTTTCAATTTGTTACTTTTTAAAAAAATTCTAAGCATTATAGTTATTGAAATATTTTATTTGATATGATTTATCTTTATAAAAATATGCAAATTCAAAATAGTTTTAACATTATTTTAATCTAGTTTGAACCCGATCTAATCCGGTCGAACCACAATAACCCACGACCCAAAATATTTTCGGTTCGCTAACTGGTCTGGTTTTAAAAACACTGCTTTTAGAGAAGCTTTTAGGCTGTTTCTCTTTTTTCTTTTCTTTTTCTTTTGTTTTGGAAATCTCTATAATATTATTTAAGAAGTCAGTTTTTTATGTGTCATTAACTCTTAAAGCGGTTAGTTACATTGATACCCTTAAGTAATCAAATATATATAAATAAATATATATATATATAATTATAATTATTAAATATTATTTTTTTCCTTTTTATTTAGGTTTCCTTTTTCTTTATTTTTTCAAATAACCTATATAATTATAAATTTGTAAATTTTTAAAACGAAAATTATCTTATATATAGTGTAATTAAATAAGGAAAATTAAAAAATAACCTTAATTTATCGTAAAAATTAATCTTCGCTTTTAAAAGATAATCTAAAAAATAATATATATTTTAAAACTATTAAGTATTTATATTTAAATCAATATGTTTCTCAGATTATTACAAAAATAATTTAAATAACATATACTAAGATATCTTTAATAAATAAAATTTAATACAAACTTTCTTTTTATTTAAGTTTCTTTCTATTTTTCAAATAACTTAAATAATAAAGAAAATATTTATAAAATTTAAAACGAAAATATTTTTATATATAATGTGATTTCATAAAAATTAAATTTAGAAAAATAATCTTGATATTAATGCAAGGAAACAATCTTCCCTTTAAAATTTATCGGTTAGTTTTTATGCAACTTTGTACCTATATCTCTTTATTTTATAAATTTTTTTTTCAAATTAACATATACCAAAATACTAAAAAGTCAAAAATATATTTACACATATAAATGAAGAAAGGAACTGATACAGTGAATACAGTTCATGCGATTTGGGTTGAATTAAATTAAAAATAGTTATACTTTAATTTTACAGATTATATGTAACACAATATATCCAAAAATGAGTAACTACACCAATCCATTTTTTTTAATACAAAGTCAAACATTAAATAAAGATAAGATATTTTTATTTATAGTAATATTTTATACATATAGATTATAGAACGACTCAACATATTACTAAATAAATAAGAAATTTTCAAATAATATTATAAATATATCAACAAACTATTACAATTAAGTATTTTGTATAACTTATGTAGGGTTTCAAAGGACTATCATTGTTGTGTGTGTAACTTTGAATCAATCAACACTTTAGTTTACTCTACCTATTTGATTCTCAAAACAAAATATATCAAACTATATATAATCTCACTAAATATATTTTACAAATCTAAGACAAGAATCAAACTACATGAAAATAACAAAATTAATCAAAGTTTAATCTGTATAACAAAAATATTATATTTGAATCAGAAAATTTTTTGAATCGTAAAATTAAATGTTATCCAATATATCCAAATAATAATCAAACAATTGAGATATTATATATCAAAAATTACACGTTTAACTAAAATAACAAAACATTATTTAAAATAAGTCATGCATATTGATTACAATATAAATATCAGAATAATTGAAAATAAGAAAATAAAATATCAATAAATAATTATAATATATTTTATTTTTAAACGTTTATCTTCATGCATGAGCACGGAAAAATCACCTAGTATATATATATATATATATATACTTTTCGCTTGATTTCTTGTGAATGAAAAAAATGACATAGTAGGCCTACAAATTGATATGAATGGGCTTATTAACTATAGGGGCTTCTATGTAAGCATTAAGCCGACTGACTCTTCTTCTTGTGGTATGGTATATACTGATATATATATCATTTAACATACAAGAAAACATACAAAATTATATTGTTTATATATAACTAAATATCTGATACAGAGGGAAAATCATTCACAACACTTCTATTACAAAATTTGTGAACGACATTGAATCTCAGAACTATTTATGGCCTCATTCAAGGTCTAAGTTTAGATGGAGATGGGTTGCAAAATTTTCAAGTCGTTTTTATGATTTCAAAACCGGTTCTATATTTTTCAAAAACCATAAGCCCGAACAACAACAAAAAACTAGACTTTGACCTGGTCGACCGAGAGAATATCAATTTTTATTTTTATCTTTATTAGTAGTGAATATTATACATGATTTGCAATGTATATACTAATATAATATTGTAAAAGATAATAATGTGTTTAATTCCATCAAATATTTTTGTTTGGTGCTGTACCGTAAATTATATGACCGATATTTATTGGACATCATAAACACAAATCCAACATTTGTATAATTAGATTTATGTATACAATATCTAGAAAATCAGCTTTCTCAATTAAACAGTGGAAAAAATAGACAATATATGAGTAAGTATGGTACTAAAAACTGATACATTAGTTATAACATTTGTAAGGAAATAAAAAGATTGTAAGCAATTTATTCCATAAAATATCTGATTTGTATAGTTGTATCCATAGTTTTCAAAATAGAGAAGCTGTAGGTATTGTGAAAAATACTATTTTATAATCACGTTAGGATGGATCAGAACTGCCTTGGCTGATTGACATGTCAACTTAACTGATTTATGAGTATAATATTTAATTTTAATTGATTTTTTTTCTACCTCGAAAAAAACACATCCATTAGTTATTTGTTTCCTTCATTGTATTTAGTTTAGATTATTTTAGAAAAACATTTAATACGTTGAAAAAGACAAACGTGTTTTTATGTTAAATTAATTAAATTTTTAATGACATTGGATTGTAAATACTATGCGAGTCTAAGAGATAATTTCATTTTGTACTTCTCTTTTGGATTTCGAAAAAAAAAATTATGCATGGAAGGATTATAACCCTTCTTCTCTTAATATCACAAAACTGTATGAAATTTACTATATAAATTGTCACCGGTTAAATACATTATATTAACGGCTGGAAGCTCATGTTTCTTTGGTTTGGACCAGAGGCAACTTTGGATATGATTTGACCTAATATATTGGTTTGGTTTAGGTCGATATATGTAGAATCAAGAGTAGCTTGTAAATCTCTGGGTTAATCTAATTGCATAAGTTCTCTATTTTAGTTAATTATGTTGGGTCCAAACGTTCAGTTTAGTCATGGACTCATGGGGGCAACTTAATTAAAATCTAGATAACAACAGTTTCACCCTATATATATATATATATATATATATATATATATATATATATATATATATATATANTGACCAAGTTCGGCACGATGTTGGTACAAAACATATGCAGAAGGAATTATTTCTCTCCATACTCAAATACCTAACAATGTACGTTCATGATGATACAGTTCACATGTCATTTCAAATCTATAAACCTGCCAAAGATATCTAACTTTCTTGGTACGAGCATATCTAACTTCCTCTGTTGTTTTTGTTAATTTCGAATTCAATAGACAAACTAATACAGAATGTTTTAATAACTTATAAGCAGTAATAACAACTTATATCAATATCGTTGTTTTTTTTGGCATTCCTTCAGTTATATGTATTGCTTTGTTAATGTATACGTACTTTATTTGGGAGTAATCAATCAGTTAGATTAATTCTAACATATTTCTGTTATAGAAGCCTAAAGCTCAGAAATCACAGGCCATTGTGAGTGATCATTAGTCTTAGCGGTTCTTTTAATAATCAATTAAAAACTTTTTTTTCATCATAGCAAGTTGGCAATCAACAAGGATTAGATTTGGGGGCCTCTTGCTCCCTTTTTATTTCAAAGTTCTTTTCTTATCAGTTCCAATCATGTTATATGAAAATTTGAAAGATCTCTTTTCTAAAGTAAAAGATTAGCATAGTAAAATTATACAACTTTTTGATCAAAAATAAAACCATACTACTTTACAATTATAAACATGTATGCAAGGCATATATACCTGAAGGAAGTGGTTCTTATCCGTGCATAATCAATAATTCGTGAATTGGTCTTGAGCTATAACATGCACTTCTAAGAAATAACAGTCATATTCATATATGTGACAGTGCTATAAGATAACAATAGTTACAAGCTTAACTCCACAATTCACATGCTGAAAACAAAAACTAAAGGAGTGGTCTCAGAGACTCACAGTTAAAATATAATTGAATAATTGATTGAGAGACCAATAATTGAATTACTATATTCATATAACATCACCACAAGAGAAGAACCTTCCAAATATGTTAAAGGAACAATAAATCTCACATCCATGCATAAAAATACACACATTTTATTTGTTACAAATTCACTTCACAATACAATTAACAATTTCCTTAAGTGGAAATAGATTTGAAACGATATATGGTTGGACAACACTAATCAAAATACATTAATATGACCAATACCGAAAAGATCAAACATTATAGAACATGAAACAACAAATCTTCACATTTTATTTAAAACCCATTTGCCTAAAACATTCTCAAACTCCGAAGGCATCCAGTTATTATAAATCATTTACCACTTACAATATATAATGTCTTAAGTTTTCTTCTTAAATTCTTAAAGAAACACAAACCCTTGACATTAAGGAAATTATAAAAAAACTATAATATTTTCAGTTTCACCCTATAAAACATATATAACACACAGGAACAACTTTTAGCCAACTCTAGTTTTGTTGGTCTAATTCCCAGTCGAGGGAGGTGAATCATAGTCGCAAACTACCTCGCTTTCTCTCCGGTGGAAACTGCGGTGGCAGCCACAGGCGGCGCAAGTTAGCGCTGCCACTGTACCTTCCTCTCCGTTACTTGCCATGAACTCACGGCATCCATCGACGGCGTAGCCTCCGACTGCTGCCGCGTGGTTCTTCTGACACTCGCCGTATCTCACACCTCTCACCATCCGAGACGAAGCTGTCGAGGAGCTTCTCGAAGGCTCCTCCGGCGATGCTCTCCTCAACACCACTTGACGCTTCCTCATGGTTCTTCTTCTTCTTGGCTCTTTTGTGAAATCTAAACCTGTATATAATAATGTATTAGTGTGAGCTATATATTTGAGAAGAAAAGGAAAAAAAAAGTATATATAAAGTTTCTTGTTAATTTTAATTTCTAATTTTCTACGGTGGGAGATGGAAGAGTGTGAAAGCTCCAGATAATTACAAGAGGACCTCAGTTGTTAACCCTAACCCTAGGTAATATATTTATAGCTAGCATCCCTTATAGCAATCAACATACAGCCACTTAGATAATTCCATATGCATGTGTATGTCAGTAATACGCATATTTATATATAGATATGTGTGTACATGTACATTTCCATGGAATGTATTATGTATCATCACAGATGAAAACCTACCTAGCTGATTTACCAGAGATTTGTTTTTAAATGGATACATGTATGTACACACACACACACACACACACATATATATAGTCCAATTTTTTTTTCTTGAATACTCACCAGTTAGAAAAGATCGAGCAGTGTTACAAAAAAAAAAAAAGATCGAGCAAGTTCTGCTGAATCATAATTTCAAATTTCGCTAGGCTTAGAAAAGAGACTTATTTTCCATAAGACTTTTCTTATTTCTCGTTGTATGAACCAATAAAATGTCAATAGGTTAGGACTTAGGAGATATATAAAAACGCTCACTTGCAATATAACCATTAACCCACGAGATATGGAGCCAGTGAGCCAGCACTTTGTGAGTTAGGCACCAGTCTTTTTATTTGACAGTATTGTCGTTTTAGATGATTTTCTCCCAAAACTGCTGCTATATGCAACTTTCAGAAGAAAAAAAACACTTCATATATTCCAACCAGTATAGCTTTTAGGTAATAATCATTTTATGGTTTTAGCTAACTAATTAATAATCATAACCATAAGCAAGCGGATAATATAATATATAAAAGTGGGTGCTGAATTACTACTTGTGTGTGGATGCAGCTTTTATTCAATTTTGCTAGAAAACCCTATAGGGAAGAAAAGCTTTTGTACAAAGACAAGCTTAGCTAAATGATGATAAAGCTTTTCTTTAAGACCAAACAAAGTGATTGGTTCTATTAGGAAGAAAACAGCTAAGCTTGTCTTTGTAAGACCCAATATGTGTTGCTCAAAAAAAAAAAAAGACCCAATATGTACTGTGGTGGCCCCTTAACCCCATGTTTTCTTCTTCTTATTCATACATTATGTTTTAATTAACAAGTACGTATGATTACGAAAATCATTTATACGTGTCGAATAGAATATGACTTAGTATCGACTTCGAGATAATACTATGCATAGCATAGACAAGAACTGTTTATATTGGATACGTGGGATTGTGATCCACTTGGTTGACTTAAGATCTAAAATTCAAAAATTGTTGTAATCTAAGTAACAATCAATATATTTAGATTGTGTGATGAAAATGCGTGAGCAAAAATAGAAGTGTGTGTATAAATGTATATACATTTGGACCTAAAAACGTGGGACGGATAAGTTGGGCTACCAAACCTATTTTGTACATTATGAGGACAACGCAATCGATCCTTCACGATCTTTTGTTACTTTGCAAATACGTCTTGATATTTTCAAATTACACGTGCATACATTCATTCGAACTTCAGTTAGACATCAAATGTTCCTATTCATATGTTCCATCAATCTCAAATAATCATGCAGGAAATTTTTGATATTTTTCTCATTCGAGATTAGATATAAAAATGCAAAACCTTTGGATTCGACGAAACTCTTGAGATCTTATAAAAACTAGTCGCATAACGAAGCGCTTGTGGTTCCCGATTTCTAATAGACGTATTTGTTAGGAATTCAACATATGACCTAAAATGGTAGAGTAATACAGTAACATATAATAAGAATTAATAATTGCTAATTTATTTTTAGTTAGAAGTAATTTGTCAACGTATTAATGTCTGAATTTGAGAGAAATCGAATAATCCAGATAAGATATATTATTGATTCTAGCATTTGATTCAGTTTAAGATAAACCGCAAATGTCATCATAGTGAGAGGAGAAGTAAAATGAATCCAAAGGGAACTAAATCTGAACTATATATCTAAGTTGGTAACTAGAATAAACAAAATGATTAAATTTCTACAAGGTTAGTGGAGTAATGATGGTTATGATTTATGATCATGAGAGAGATTTGATGAAATAAAGCAAAGAGAGTTTGTGTCTCAACAACCCAACCCTCATTCCCCATCGTCCATTAGTATTAGTGATGTGTAATCTTTGACTACTCAGCGGCCAATCTTCTGTTTTAATTAGTAACTAGATTTTGACCCGCGGTTTCAAACTGCGGGATAATTTTTCGAAACATTCCAAATTCATTTGATATTGTATTTATTGTATCTACATTTAGATGTTATAAATGAAACGTTATATTAAGTATTTTAAAATCCGTCCCGACCCGCTGCTAAATCGGCAAATTAAGTGGTCTCATATGTAATCTCAATTTAGTTTTTAATAAAATATTATTTAAAAATCCTATAAAACTCATAATTACAGCTAGTACCCGGGATCCTGGCTATCGGTTGAACTGATAGGTGACCCAATATGCAATCCGGTTTGACTTAATTATTGTAGTTAAAGTATTCTAATATTTTATTCATGAATGTTTATATGAATACTGGTTATATAATGAAAGCGGTGTTCCAATTTTAATACATTTTTTGGTCAAACTAAATTTTTATATTATTGTAAGTGTAATGAATCAATATTTGAGAGGATGCATACTAAAAATGAAATATAAAATGTTTAGGATCAATAATTTATATACGTCTATTAAAATTTAATGATTTATGTTTGTAAATATAATTTTCATTTATTTAGTAAGTTAACTTTTGTTATTCACATGTTATTAGATTTTTTGATGTTTTGTTTATGACTTATTTTAAATT
>OVBX01007338.1:0-10939 GCA_900406325.1 Erucastrum elatum
AGTATTTATTATTATATTTTATGTTATTAAAAATATTTTTAAAAGAAAATATACTATTTTGATGAACTTTCCTTTTTAATGAAATTATATTATATATATATATATATATTCGTTTTTAAGTTCGTTTTATAAACTTTATAAATATTTCCCTTTTTATTAGATATGTTATTTGGAAAATATTAGAAAAGGAATTTAAATAAAAAATCAATAATATTAGTTAGATATAATATTTTGAAATTCATTAAGGATATCAATGTAATCAACCATCGTAAAAGTTAACGTGAGCGCGACACATAGGAAACTGACTTCTCAAATAATATTATAGAGATTATCTTGCATACTTAGTACTACCCCATCACAAGAATCTGCACTTTTGTAAAATGTGAAAAATAATGTAAGATATATCATTATCATTAAAAAAATACATATTTGTTAATAAATATTACATACTATCTTTTTTTTGAAAAGATACATACCTTTTATGTGTTTAGTTTTTAAACATCTTATAAAAATTGACATGATATTCTTTTCTTTTTGCCGAAAACTAATGTGATAACCATCTCAAAATAAAATAAAATAAAATTATCCTACTAACTAATTTTTTTGAAACATTATCAATCTATATTATTAAAAGTAGCATTTTGAAGCTCCAGAAGCCGTCCACATCAGCGAAAAAGATTCTCTCAGAAAGATGACACATGGCATTAAATCATATCATCGAAAATATTGATTTAATGTATATTTTACATTTTAATATAATTGATAATTATTATTCCGAAAATATACGTTTACATTTTAAGATTACCATATAAGAATTAAATCATACGAAAATAATATATACAATAATATTGAATAACTAAATACATAATATAAGAAACTAGAACAAGTACATTGATCATTAAACATCTATCTTAAAATGTAAATGCACTTTAAAAATGTAAAATATAGATATTAATTAATATATAATATACAAAATTAGTATTAATAACTAATACATAATATAAAATGGAAAAAGTACATTAAACATCAATTTTAAAATGTAAATACACAAATAAAAACTAGAAAAATTACATTAAGCATTAAACATATATCTTAAAATGTCAAATATAGATTTAAATAAATATATAGTATACAAAAATAATATTAATAAGTAAATACATACTATAAAAATGGAAAATTTTCATCAAACATTAAACATCTATCTTAAAATGTAAATAGAAAATTAGAAAAAAATGGCAATACTACATTAAACAAAAGAAGAAAATGTATAGTTTTACATCAAACAAGTCCCTATAAAACCCATTATTCCATTGACATCAATCTTACACCTATCAAACAAGATTCCAAAGAACTCACAACGAGAGAATATAATATCATCATCAAGCATAAGCCGACAAGATGGACAAACAAACTAAGCTTCCGTAAGATTCCTCCTTTCCGCCTGAACGCAAGTAACGAAGTGGATAATTGTTTTCAAAACACATGCAACGCCACTAAGGGGATGGCAGGACAAAGTAGTAGCAGAAGTAGCATAGAGAAATCAAAGAAGAAAATGTGGACTCACTGTCCCGCAGCGTTTGAGTCAGAGAGAAGTTTGCAATGATGAAGATTCTGTCGAAGAGGAAACATCGCTGCTTTGGTCAATGGGTAAGAGGCTCACAATCCAGGAATTATTCATCAAATACAAGATAAAACTGATTCAAAGTAACTATGTATAAAATAGGTTTACAGTGTCAATATCAGAGCAGCAGCCGCCAGTGAAAAGATAGTTCGTGAATGACGTTAATTAGATGTGTCTGCTGGAACTTGAAAACCCATGGAAACTTCTATGAAAGTTTCTATATTTTGTTGGTATTATGATAGAAACTTACTTATTTTTTTTATTTTAATGTTATGTTCTCAGCTAATCAGAGTCAATTTCTGAGGTACTTTTGTCACCTATGTATATTGATCAACTCTGCAAATGATACAACTACATTAAACCGTGTTTCTGTAGAAGATATAAGTCTTTTTATTTTCTCTTATGTGTCATATTTAAATCTATATTATGATGCCAAAAGAACTGTTGTCCTGTTTTTTTTATTGGCTGTGCGGACAATAACAAAACAACAGAATATGGAGAATTTATGGAATAAACATTGCACATCAACAGACCCGACATACAAGAGCATCTCTTCTTAGCCTTCCAAAGAGAAAATGAGTGTTTAAGATATACATTATGAGTAGGTTTCATCGCATTGTAATACATGAGTCTCTAGAAATCCAAAAGGTCTGATTTCTTTGTGATGATCAACCCATCTGTTGTTGTATTCGGAAGAATCTGTGTTACATGAGATGTATGAAAATATTTGTGTATAAGAGTGATCATGTATTTCTTTAATTTTCGAGTAGGATTATATTGAGGTCAAATATAAAAAATAATAAAATATAAAAGTAAAATATATTGCCAATTTGGAAACTTGCAGATTATGAAAATGCAAGCAATAAGAATTTGTTTAATTCAATATTTGTCGCATGGTGTAAGAGATTTTTTTGGTTGGGTTCTTCCATGAGATGCATTTACTTTGAGTGAATCAGTCTTTTCTTTCACTTTTTTTACAAGCAGAACACACAAAACACCATCGATGGACACTTCGCACCAATTCTCTGGACATTCTCCTCCTTGATGAAAAGGTAACTCCAGTATTCTTCAAAAATAAATAATATATTCAAATATGTAATTGTAATTTAAGTATTTTAGTTACACATTTAATTAAAATTTGTATTATTATAATTATAATTTGAAGTATTTGAACCTCTGTAGTTGGTATGTGTTCTACTTGCACATTGGAAATAAATTAGCAATGTATTTAAGAAAAAAAATATAAGAACGAAAATGTAATCCATGTTTTATACTAAAATCTAGCTACATTCTGCTTACTATCAGAACTATCATAATTAAAGTAGAGCAAACACTAAAAACATATGAACATATTATGTATTGCTGAACATTTTTCAATAGTAAGATGAACATAATCTATAAAAATAACAAAACATGCACGATGAATATAAATATCATTTTAATTTAAAATAAGCTAAATATTCTAAATATTCATTAAAATTGATAATATATAGATATGTAATTATTTGGTTTAATGCCCGTCCGTAGCTAGAAAGAAGGTCTACTCTTAGCTAGAAAGAAGGTTCTCCTCTTAGCTTGGCAGTGTATTATCTACATTATCTGGGAGCGAAATAGTCGTTTTCATAGAGCTCTCTTCAGGTCTGTAACTTTGTCACTGAGCACAGTTGATTCGACTGTCCAAAACAAATTTTCTGCAATTCGAGAATCAAATCCTTGCTTAGAATCTGTATAATGTATCAAGAATGGATGTCAATTGGCTACTAAACAAAATTGGAAATAGACCTGTAGCAAAGTACGGCTTTTTGATTGGTTCATTGCTCTTTCGATGGATACTCTCCTCTGTTGTCTGAAATGGTCTCTCTCTGCTGCAATTCTCTAATGAAGAAACTGAGAAACCAAAGATTCAATTCGTTTCTAATGAAATTAAAAATGTGAAATCACCTTTGACACTCCAAGCATACAGTGGTGAAACAAGCTGGACAGCTAAGCACATCATCAAAGTACGACCATCTCTTTTCTTAGCCATCCACAGCTCATCTTTAATGTTGGGATCTGAATCATAGAGCTCTGGTTTCATGGAGTAATCAATCTCATCGTCCTCTGAAACTGTTACAAAGACAAGAAGCAAAATACTCTTCAAATCAATGTACACAAGATATATTTATCTTTTTTTCTTCTTTTGATTCCATAAACTCTCACTAATCAAGAACACAACTCTGAGTGATTATCCGAAAAAAATAAGTAGACACAAGGCACAAAGATTCAGAAACTTAAGTCAAATACATCAATGGCAAACAGAAAAAGAAACGAATCAACAAAAGAATGTCAAAGAATGCTTGCCTACTGTATCTGAGCTTCGTTGATCAGTCGATCTTCATCAGTCCCATTTGCGTTTACTTTGGTTTCTCTTCCTCTCATAATTAATTAATGGTTCTTCTTGTTTTCTATCAATGTAATATTGAGTTTGGAATAATATTTGGCCATCAATATGTGGTCTTCGTAAAATGAATTCTGGATGAATTTTTCTTTTCTTTAATTTTAATAGAAAGCTAAATTTCAAAAAAAAAGATAAGAAAAAATATATATAGCATCAAATAAAATGTTTACTACACACATATATAATCTAAAGTTCCAATGGAGAACAGTTCAAATGTCCTGGTTATATAATTTAAGGTTCCATTAGAAGTTATTTATTAAATTCCAATAATTAAAAAAAATAGAGATAAGAGTTCAAATAGAGATAGAGTTCAAAAGTATTTGTCTAATATAAAAGGTTCTGATGATAGTTTACATGGAAATTCATCGGGACATAAATCTAAACTTAACGCATATATACTTTAACCTAGCAATCAAGCACACAAACAGCAACAAAATTCAACCACTGCAAAAAAAATTCTCAAATCAACAAATAAAATACAATAACTTCAACCTCAAAAATATTAAAATTTTCTATTATACATACCATAAATACAAAGCACTCATAAATTCACCAAAACATACAATTTAGAATATATATTCCAATACTCTACAATTGTTTTTGCTACAACTATTACCTAAATATCTAACAAAATTACAAAATATTTAAAATATTAAGAAATATGTAAATTTGACATAATAAAATTTAAAGATTTTTTTTTTTTTAAATTATGATAGGAATCTTAACACTTATATATATCATAACTTAAATATAAATAATTAAAAAAATAAAATTAGAAAAAGATAAAAGTCCCGGGCGTAACCCGGGTTTAACTCCTAGTATAATATAAATGGAAAATTAAAATAAAAGAAAGAAAGCGGGAAGAAGCAAAACAGCAGAAGAAGCGTGGTGAGAGCCATCAAGGTTGGTCGCTCATAACCTGATCGCTCATTCTCTTCTTCAAACCCTTCTCTTTTAAATACTATCTCCCCTCTGACTTATCTTCACAACACAACACAACACAACACAATCCACAATCTTTATTCCAAAATTTCCATTTAATGGCTCCAACACTCTCTACCCCTCGATTCGCAGACCCAGCTGAAGTAACCGAGTTTGTTCTAACCAAAGGAAACGGCGTAAAGGGTTTATCAGAAACAGGAATCAAAGCTCTTCCAGACCAATACATTCAACCATTCGAAGAACGTCTCATCAACAAGTTCGTCAACGAGACAGACGAAGCCATTCCTGTCATCGACATGTCGAACCCCGACGAGAAGAAAGTCGCTGAAGCTATATGTGACGCTGCTGAGAAATGGGGTTTCTTCCAAGTGATCAACCATGGAGTTCCTTTGGATGTTCTTGACAACGTGAAGGCCGCGACGCACAGGTTCTTTAATCTTCCTGTTGAGGAGAAGAGCAGATACACCAAAGAGAATTCTCTGTCGGCTAATGTTAGGTTTGGTACGAGTTTCAGTCCTCGTGCAGAGAAGGCTCTCGAGTGGAAAGATTATCTCAGTCTCTTCTTTGTCTCTGAAGCTCAAGCTGAACAGTTTTGGCCTGATGTTTGCAAGTGAGTTAAAAAAATCAAATATGTCACTACTTTAATCATTGATTCATAATGACTTGGGAATAAGATGAATCCCTTATAATTTTGTGAAGCCTAAACCAATATATATATATATATATATATATATATATATATATTTATTTATTTATTTATTTATTTATATATAGAAGAAAATTTAAATTTCATAAATTCCACGGAACCTAGTTTATAATCAAATTTTAACAGTCCATAATAGTTGGTACATGCAAGATAAATATTTTTGTTCCTAAATTATCTCCAATAATTCATATAAACAGCCTTGATTTTCTTGATTTTAGGAATGAAGCCCTAGAGTACATGAATAAGTCCAAGACAATGGTGAGGAAGCTTCTAGAGTATTTGGGGAAGAACCTCAATGTGAAAGAGCTGGACGAGACCAAAGAGTCACTCTTCATGGGTTCGGTTCGAGTCAACCTCAACTACTATCCCATCTGTCCTAACCCTGACTTTACCGTTGGCGTTGGTCGCCACTCAGACGTCTCTTCCCTCACCATCCTCTTACAAGACCAGATCGGCGGCCTCCACGTGCGTTCTCTGGCATCAAGGAACTGGGTTCACGTGCCACCGGTTCCCGGATCTTTCGTGATCAACATCGGAGACGCCATGCAGATCTTGAGCAATGGTCGTTACAAGAGCGTGGAGCATCGTGTCTTAGCTAACGGTAGCAACAACAGAATCTCGGTTCCTATCTTTGTGAATCCAAAACCAGAGTCAGTGATTGGTCCTCTTCCTGAGGTGATAGCAAACGGAGAGAAACCTATCTACAGAGATGTCGTGTACTCTGATTACGTCAGGTACTTCTTCAAGAAGGCACATGATGGAAAGAAGACCATTGATTTTGCCAAGATATGATCTCAATCAGCTCTCGATGGAGTTTGGTTTCTTGGCTTTGTTTGTTTGTTTGTTTGTTTGTTTCTTTGTTGCTTTGTTTGCTTCTTGTTTGAGTGTGAATAAAGAAGAAAGAAGAGACATAGTCTGATGTCTTCTTGACACTTTGTTTGGTATGGTGTTGTATAACTATCATTGATCAATACAATTACTCTTTTTTTTCTACTTAAGTGTTTGGCTTTTTCATTTATATATGCAAGGGCTTATACGTCTGGCGTGTTGATGAACTTTGGGGCTTAAATGAACCGAGAAGGATGTCCGAGACCAGATTGGCATACAACTAAAAACGATGACTTGTTCTGTAAGGAAGATGGATCAAACGTCACGTGGAGAGAGTTAGTCTTTGCATATGGGGTTATGATCGGATCATATGAATCAAAAACCCCATCAATCGTGTTCTTGAGTAATTTGGAATAAACATATATGTAGATTAGGAACTAATTCATCTTAGGTCGTGTGTGACGTTGAGTCATTTGGATTAAACATATATGTAGAAAATTGTTTAAAGATTTATAATATAAGAGATACATATTCTCCGAATCACTCTTCTTCACATTGTTTCACATAAGCTTGGTCTTTCACCTGCAGCCCTGTTAACCAAGCAATAGCATCAATGTTTGGATACTGCCAATATCCTTATCAGTCTTGGTGGACCTCGACTTCGATGTAGGTAATATCAATGCTTGACCACTCCTCTCATGTTTCTTATCAGCTCATCAAATTCTCAATATTTTGTTGTTTTTGAAGGATTAACCACGGATCAAGAATCAGGCAGCTTGGAAACAACTGGAAGCGATATTTTAATTAGTTACCGAAAGGTCGTGGGAGCTGAGAGCCTGTCGGAGAGAATGGTATATGAACTAGAGTAACACTAAGCTTTGATTCAAGTCACTTGATAACCGAAATTAAGATTACAGAATGTTTTAATATTTGAACAACCGGGAGTTTGGTATATTCTGTCAAGACTTGCAACGAATCCAAACAGAATTTGATTCTAAACAGGAATGTACACTACTACCCTTTTTTGGCTGTAGTGAAGAACTTTAGAAACAAACTAAAGGTCTTATTGGAATAGGAATTTGAGAAGGTTTTAAGATTTTAAGTTTTGATGGAACTTAGAAGGTTTTAGATGAATCCAAGGATTTTGATGGAGATTTAATAGGAGAATTTGGGAGAATTTGGAAGGATTTGGTAAGATCTATTTTTTAATATATCAATAATCAAATTAACCATTGTTCTTTTTTAGTGTCCATTTCTGTACACGGAAAGCAGAGTAACGAAGTCCTCATTATAGTTGTAGAATTCAACAAGTCTACATAAGATAAATGATGAAAATTTAAAAACGTTGTTTCAATAGTCAACATATTATGTTTTTACAGCTGTGACGATCAAACAGAACATTTGCAAGGCCTCAGGGTTGATGGTGGAGAAGAGCAGAATGTTCTCGGTATGAATAATTGAAACTTGGCGGTGAAGATAATCCTGTTGTGAATGCAAACCAAATAAGATATGGAAACAAAGCTCTTTACCCATGTTGAGATGAACACCACGGTAGTCGCTGTACTTGATAACAAACAAGAGGTTATCTCCCAAATACTCAAAATCATACAGACATGTTGCCCGTTAGGACCAGCGTGCTTGAATGATCAAGAAGCTTCACAACACACTTGCTGTCTTTCAGCCTCACCTTCCGCAATCTGTTTCAAGATTTTGATCTCGTCCATGGCTGCCTCAGTGTAGTGCTGAGCGATCTTCAGGATTTTCAAAGCTACATAACGCTGCAAACAATGGAATGAAGGCAAGATTCAAACCAATATACAAAAGTATCAGACAACAACCTCAGAGAGGGTAATAACCAGAGAATCCAAACATGAAGCTTGTAAATTTCTAGCTCAATCCCAACAAAGTAACTTCCTTTTCTAAAACCCTAAACTGAATTGAGAGTGTCCCAAGCAAGCGAAACAGTGGAGAAGTGTCCCCAACCAAGCTTACTCTGAATGACATAAGATCCATTCTTAATAAACCCATTATCGAGAAATTATGCTAGTAGTAATTGCGAATCTCGATTGATAATCAAGCGATTAAAGAGATTACGAGATCTGCAAAAATCCATTTGAAAGGTTGAAGACTTTAAGAAGAGAAGGCCTAGTAGACAGAGAGATTTGAGCATCAAATTAATCGATGAAAGCTTTGTTATATCGTACCTAGTGTTGCACATACCAAAGAAGAATAGAGAGATCTTTCCTAGATAATAAAAAAAGTAGAGGTTTTGTTCTCTCTGTCACAATCAATCTCAATTCTCTCATTCTTTTGTAGTGTTATGTAGCCATGATCAGACCAAACAAGAAACTCGTGCTTCTTTTTCTATGTCAGGATGGAACGAAGAAAAATAGAAGGGTTTGAATATTCCGACTCGTCAATCATCTCTTCGCGTTAATTTTTTAAAATACCATCTATGTAGATGGTATTCTTTCTTGTTGAATTTAAAGGGTAAATGATGTTCTCAAATAACTCAAAAGAACATAAACGATGGATTTGTAAAAGTTTTTGTAAATACTATATTCAATAAGGGAGAATTTGACAAAATCCTATTTTTTTTTAATGAAATCCTCAATCCAATAAGCCCCAAAGCTTTGACAATTAAGATTCTTTTCCTAAAACAATTTGAAAATTAAGATAATGAGAAATATTATAATTGTATGTGTTTCACTAGTAGTTTCAACACAAACAATTGATCTCTGATAGGTGACTTAATGGAAGATGGATTCACAAAATGAGAAAGACACTAAAAAGAATGATAAAAAGATGAAAGAGGAGGATATATATATATAGGCTTTGATTGGTTGAGCATTAACATTAGCATTATGCTCTATATTATCCAATCAACATTTCGGAAAAAGTGCCTATTCCAACCTGAACATGTCGGAATATTGTAGAGCATAATGCTAATAATCACTAGTGATTATAGTGCCTATTCCAACTTGAAAAGTATAATAGCATTTTACTTATTATATCTTCAATAAACTTATATCTTAAAATATAAATAATAAATATTTATAATTACATGATCTTAAATATACTTAAAATTTTGAAGTTATTTACAAAAATTTCTTGTATAGATTATTTTTATTTTAAAACTTAATTGAATTTTTTTTCAAAGTTATTATTATATATTTTAATATTTTGTTCAATTTTGAAAGGTGAAAGGTTCAAAATATAAATAACTTCAAAATTTTTGAACAAAATATCAAAATATATAATAATAACTTTGAAAAAAATTCACTTAAGTTTTAAAAATAAAAATAATCTATACAATTTTTTTTTATAAATAACTTCAAAATTTTAAGTATATCTACGATAATTTAATTAAAAATATTTTATTATTTATATTTTAGTAAGATATAAGTTTATTGAAGATATAATAAGTAAAAACATGTTATGTATTTATATAAATCAGAAAAAATATCACCAAAGTTTTAAAATTTAATACGATGAAAAAATAGTAGTTTATATAATTTCAACTTTTTAATAATATTTCAATGTAGATTTAGGCACGTTTTAAAAATTTCGGGTAGATTTTTAATGTTTTAATTGAGTTTATGTCGTATTTGACACTAACCATTAGTTCGGTTTGTATTTGGCACGATCCAAATTGTTCAAGTTGGAATATGCATTTTTTTCTCAACATTTGCTACAAAAGCATTTAGAAGAGCATTTACTAAATGATAATGCTCTCTAAATAGTTTGTAGTAAATGCTCTCATATGAAGCTTTTGGAAGAGCATTTGCATTTATAATTTATAATTTTAGAAAAATATATAATTAGTTCATTTATTTGATTGAATAATATCATAAAATTATTTATATGTTCAGAAAATAATTTTTTTTATTTCTATAATAAATTTACAATTTAAATATTTTTTTAACATTTAAAATATTATTTAATTATAATTAATTAAATTAATATAAAAATTATATTTTAAATTAATTATATAAATTAGATAAATTAATTATATAAATTATATAAATAAATTATATAAATTTGATAAATTAATTATATAAATCATATAAATTAATTATATAAATTTAATAAATTAATTATCTTAACTATATTTTATATAAATTATATTTTAAATAAATTTTATAAATTAAATTATATTTTAAAATATAATATAACTAAATCAACTATATAAATTAAATTATATTTTAAATGCAAAATATTATTTTTAAAAATAGATATNAAATTATATTTTAAATGCAAAATATTATTTTTAAAAATAGATATTTTGATTTAAAATTTATTTTTCAAAATAACATTTTAATTGTAAACATAATTTTGAAATTAGTAAATAAAGTAATTAATTATATATATATATATATATATATATATTCATTATAAATAAATA
>OVBX01007341.1:0-10938 GCA_900406325.1 Erucastrum elatum
TTGAATTTTAGTATTTGCTTCGATTTGTAAAGTTACGGATATCCGAATTTTTTGGATCGGAACGAAGCGAATAACGAATCGAATCAAAATTTACGGATATTTTGCCCACCCCTAACAAGCATGGTTGGTTGAAATCAACCATTTTCCAAAAAAAATTGAAATCAACCCAGCATGCATGAGTTTCTTCTAGCCGCGGTTTTGTTATGCGGTCGTGCGGGCCTTAATGGATTTTAGCCATGAATGTTTAGTTTTAGCAACAAACTTATATGCATCTATTTTGCCACTCTTGTTTGTTGTTGTTATGTAGTGTTTCGTTCATCTTATTACTCTAGCAGGCGACACTTGGAATACCGTAACTAGCCCATTTTAGTTGATTTTTTTACCCATCAAATTACAGCTTATTTGATTAAATGCCATAGCTATTAATTTTGTTATTGAGTTGAAAGATCCTTAAACCGCTAGTTATATTTCTAAACTTACACTTGATTGTCTTATCAGTATCATTAGCTTTAATTTAAGAAATCATTTCATGAGTTGATATTTCCCTAAACCAAACAATTATTTAACTGGAAGAAAGGAAAATGCATGCCAAATTGCAGCAAACAAAAAAAGGAAGCAGAAAACAATAAGCTAGTAGTGGAATTGTTGTGAAAAATAAAGAGGGTTGATGGTAGTGGAAATCTAAGTATACAGCAATTAATTTTTAGTATTCAAATAAGAAATAAAAATATTTATTATGAAAATAAACAGAAGAAGCAGAGAAGAAACGAAGACCTACTACTTTTCTCCTTTTATTGGTAGGCGATCATTTAAGCATGCCTAGGAATCTCTTTCCACTTTCTTCTTTCATCTAGTTTGTCGGCCTCCATTCTCCAATTTTTGGTAAAATGTTAAGTTGCTTTTAGAAAATGCTTTAAAAATGGAGATATGGAGATGATGAAGGTGACGATCCTGATAATCACATGATCATGCATGCATGATATACTTCTTTGTTTTTTTTTTTAACGTCGAAAGACCATTCTATTACTCAAGCTTGAGATGGTCTGGGTAACCAGAACGGAATAGAACAACCAATAAAAAACAACTTTCTACGAAACGATCTAACTGTCTTAGCAAGAAAATCTGAAATCTTGTTTTGAGCTCTCGGAACATAGATGATGTCGAAATCCGGGAAGCAAATCTTCAATATTTCCAACCTTTCCAATTCTGTTGCGAAGCTCGGCCAGGCTTGAGGCTCTTTTATCATTGCTATCAGTTCTTTGCAACTTGTCCCAAATTTCTGGCATGGTGAATGTTGAAGCATGCTTTCCATCGCCCATCATAGCGCTTCTACTTCCGAGTGCAAAGGTGATTCACGTCTGGTTATATTCCGTGTCCCCATCAGTTGTGTCCGTCTTCCACTGTCCATCCAAACCCATCCACATCCACTATAATGTGCAGTAGCCGTCCACAATCCATCCACCAAACATATGTTACCCAAGCGTATGACTTGGGAAATCGCATTAGTGTTTTCATGTACCACATGTGGTATCATCTCATTTACATTAAACCATGCTTGACTTTCTCTCTCTGCATATCTAACCAGCTCCAGTGGATCTCTATCTATCCCTCTAAACAGCTTATCATTTCGGGCCTTCCATATATACCACATTATCCAAGGATATGGATCCCTGTCATGTTCCAGTTCAATGATGCTATTCTTCCTCCAGAATAAATAATCCATATTAGCGTAGATGCTCGGTCTTGGGAATAAATCTAGGCTAGTCGGAGTTGCCGATAGGGTCTAAACTTGAAGAGCTGGTGGGCATTCGAATATGTCATGAGTTACAAATTTCTCTTGCTCTCCTCATCGCGGACAGTAGTTATCACATCTCATATTACGCCTTACAAAGTTCCTAGTTACTGCCATATAGCCAGTCAACAGTTGCCAGATAAGATGACAAATTTTGCTGGGCGCTTTTATCCTCGGTGCAAAGGCTTGGAGCTTCGCTATGCTTGGTTCCACCACTTCATTTTCCTCCTCTGTTCTTAAGATGTTTTGGGCAACCCAATATCCAGATTTAACTGTATATTGGCCACTCTTGGTGTAACTCCAGCAGTATGTATCCCGGCGATGGCCTGAGCTGATGGCTAAACTCCTCCCCAATGGTATGTCCTCGGGATGAACATAATATCCTAATATTCCCATGTCCCATTCCTTTGTAATTTGATCAGTGAGATTGCTTACTCTCATATTCATGTTCATCACTGGTGCAACAGGGATAGGTGGTCTAGCAGGCGTAGTTGGAATCCATGGGTCCTCCCAGGCTCTTACTTCATATCCAGAATGAATCTTCTTCCTGATTCCCAAAAGTAACAACTTCTTAGCTGCCGAAATGCTAGTCCACACATAACATGGGCTGCTAGCTGGATCTGCTCTCAGCGGTGTACTCAACCTGTAATATATTCCCTTAAAGCCTCTAGCAACCAGCGAGTCAGGGTTCTGAACTAACCTTCATAGTTGTTTTTCCAAGAGTGCCAGATTGAATTCATGGATCATACGGAACCCAATTCCACCTTCCTCTCTAGGTAAACAAATTTTTTTCCCACTTTGTCCAGTGTATTCCTCTTTTTGGTGGGTTTGAACTCCACCAGAATTTAGCTATAGCACTTGCAAGATTTTCACAAATCTCCAAAGAGAGCAGAAAATTAGACATTACATATGTTGGAAGCGCGAGTAGAATGAACTTTATCAGAACTTCCTTGCCTCCTTTCGATAACCATCTACCTTTCCATCCATTCACTATATGCATTAGCTTATCCTTTAGGAAAGCAAAGAGCTTACACTTCGACCCACTAATATCCTCAGGGATTCCTAGGTACGTTCCCATTCCTCCCTCATTTTGAATTCCAAGGACATCTTTAATGTCTTGTCTGTCAACTGCATTAATCCTCTTACCAAAGAGTAAGGAATATTTATCAAAATTAATACACTGGTCTGATGCTTTCCCATATATTCTAACTGCTTTCATCACTTCCTCACATTCACGGGGCTCTGCCTTACAGAAGAACATGCTATCATCAGCAAAGAGAAGGTCTGATACCGAAGGACATGCGCGTGTAACACGCATCCCCGTTATCAACCCTTGGTTCTCTGCGTGATTAAGAAGGCTAACGAGCGCTTCCGTGCATAGAATAAAGATGAAAGGAGACAGAGGATCTCCTTGTCGCAAGCCTCTTCCAGGCACAATATTTCCTCTCGGCTGTCCATTCATGAGAACTTTGTAATTAACTGTCGTGATACATCTCATGATCCATGTGATCGAGGTCTCAGAAAATCCCTTCTTCCTCATGACAACTTCTATGAAAGACCATTCCATCCTATCATAAGCTTTACTCATGTCCGTCTTAATGGCCATTCTCTTGTTTCGTCCGCTTGGCTTGGTTCTCAGAGCATGGAACATTTCCTGGGCAATCATGATATTGTCCGAAATTTGCCTTCCAGCAACAAAGGCTGACTGAGTCTCTGAGATCAGCCCTGGCAGTATCTTCTTCAGTCTCTGGCATAAGACCTTAGAGATAATCTTGTAACAGACGTTACAAAAGCTGATGGGTCTGAACTGAGTCATCTCATTGGGCCTAGTTGTCTTTGGGATGAGACATATATTTGTCTCATCCAGTCCGCTCGGTATCGTCCCTTAAACAAGGAATTTATTAACCATAAGAGTTAAATCCTCTTTGACTATGTCCCAAAACTTCTGATAGAACAGTGCAGTCATCCCATCTGGTTCTGGTGCTTTCTCTGGATGCATGGCAAATAACGCAAGTTTAACCTCCCACTCCGTTACCGGGGCAGTGAGATCATCATTCATTGGTCCAGTAACTTTCGCCTGAGTTTCAGAAAGTGCTTCCTCAATGTCCTCCGGGTTAGAGGTTTCAAAAATCTGTCTAAAATAGCTAGTAGCAATGGCTACTAATCCCTCCTCATCTTCCACTACATTGCCATTTGCATCCAAGAGCTGTGTAATCTTATTTCTTGCCCTCCTTTGCTTCGTCAAAACATGAAAGAATTTTGTATTCTTATCGCCTTCTCTCAACCAAAACACTCGGCTCTTTTGTTTCCAAAACATCTCTTATGCCTTAAGAGCATCAGATAACTCTTTGAGTGCTGTCGCAATCGCTTCCGTCGTCGCATTATCATCGGCATATAAGGCCTCTACTTTTTCTTTAAGCTCCTCCACCAATTTAGCCGAATTGATATTATGTTCCCTCCGCCATTCACTCAACGCCTTCTGACAACTGGATATATGTTCCATGATGGACGCATTGGGTGGCAAATCAGGAGATTTCCACCCCTTCAGGATGACTTGTCTCAGTTCCTCGTTATCCAGCCATCTCTTATCGAACTTAAAATTTCTTCTTCTCCGTGTTGGCTTAATGAGTATGTCTGCAAGGACCGGACGATGATCCGATCCCTTAAGTCTCAAATACTTTACTTTCGAATGAGGAAACTTCTCATGCCAATCCGCATTTCCCACTGCTCTATCAAGTCTACATCTTACAGTTACTCGTCATGCTCGTTTGCCCACCCATGATAGCATATCCCTAGTGTAGGGGAATTCCAGCATTCCACAATCAATAAGCATTTGTTTGAAAGGCAGAAAAGAACTATCTGTACATATACTTCTTTGTCATGAGTATATGTAAACACGGTTACATATATACATATCAGATATAAAATTTGAAATCCTAACTGTCAAATTAAATATGAATTTTCTAGACTAATATCTTTTAGTTCTTTTTCTTGAAAACCCGAAACATACATGTCATTATGCATAAGAGAAGCAAATGTAACTGCATTTAGGTTAATTATAACCTCAATCAAGGAAAAAAAATCTATAGCTAGGTCTTCAATTTCTTATTTAAATTTTTAGTTGTTGCTAGGAAAGAATTTAACAATGGACATCTAGTCTCTTGCCTAAAAGATTAAGGGTTTAAGTCCAAAATTCTTTAAAAAAATAAAATGAAACCAATCAAACCGATGAGGGGTTTAATTCCAAAGTTCTTAAAAAAATAAAAATGAAACCAATAGTTTGATAAAATCGTTTTGATTAATTATGTTTAATTTTACTATGGCTTCTTAAATATATAATAGCTCTAAATTTGTATATTCAACCTTTGTTCTTTTATTACCTTGTACAATAACAAATTATATAATATTTGTACTGGTTGACAAAAAAAAAAAAATATTTGTACTGTTGTGCATATATAATTAGTAAATGTATGTATCCTGTCATATTCATACACGTATATAAGGCATCTTGACATTCTGAATCCTTTCATGTAAGATCTTTGTTAGGTGTTTATTTATGCAAAATAACATGTCCTTTTTATTAGAAAATAAAAAGTACTTTTGTAAAGATTGAGATTGTAGTTCCTTGCCAACCAACCATCCATATAATGCTCCCTAACACCAAATAATACAACACAAACCTAGAAATGGAAGAAGAGAAGAGACTGGAACTTAGGCTGGCTCCTCCCTGTCACCAACTCACTTCCAACAACATCAATGGACCTAAACAAAGAAGCCTCGCCAAAGAAACATCTTTTGTTTCCAGTAACAGGTTCTCTTAATTTAATTCGTTCTAACTATCTGTCTAATACTAACTTGATTATCAATAGATTCCAGACATGTTGTCTCAGATATCTTGATTGGTCTGGTTTCGGTTCAAGATTCATTAAACTACATAAAAAAATAAAACTGTTATCAGTTTATAATAAGATATGGCTAAAGCAGGGTGGAGGCAGCTCCTGTGGTGGGATGGCCGCCGGTAAGATCTTCCCGGCGATACCTAACGGCGCAGCTAAAGGAAGAGATAAATAAGATAGAAAGTGGTGAAGAAAGAGAGTTGTACGTAAAGATCAACATGGAAGGAGTTCCCATCGGAAGAAAAGTCAACCTCTCGGCCTATAACAACTACCAACAGCTTTCACATGCCGTTGACCAACTCTTCTCTAAGAAAGATTCGTCGGATGCAAACAGACAATACACTTTGGTCTATGAAGACACTGAAGGAGATAAAGTTCTGGTCGGAGATGTTCCTTGGGAGTAAGTTGATGACTCAAACAAAATTAAATATTGACATTATAATTAGTCACGAAAAGTTATTTTATATCTACCTAGTACCTACCCTTTGAGCTAAATTATACAAAAATCACATATATAGATTAAAAAATGAGTTTCCAAAAAAGAGCTTTGGCTATTTTAAAAGGTTTAGATATATGTATTTGGATTTTTTCATCTAGTTGTTAGACAAACTAACGACATAATTAAGCATATTTGTTAGGATGTTTGTATCGACTGTCAAGAGGTTGCATGTTTTAAAGAGCTCTCACGTTTCCATGCTCTCACGTAAGATTACTTTTCTCACTGAACTTTACTAAGGTTATACATATATACTACTGCCTTATTTTTTTTTACAGCTTAAACTAATTTCTATGCATAATTTCTGTTTTTTTTTTCAGCAAGGAAACACGGCAAGGAATAAAGTGAGGTTCGCCACAATCATCAGTTCAATGATTTGTTTTAAAAAATGTAATTTATGGAAACCATGGGGCTTGGCTTGATTTACTGAGTTTTGTTTTTTGTTGGTTAGAATTTGTTTTTCCAACTTATGTTCTAGGTTTCTGTTGCTTATGGAAATGATTTTGTGTAAATATGTTGTTTGCTTAAGTAACGTGTGTGGTATTATGTAATCGTGTGTACGTATAAACTATAAAGATATTGTAACACACATGTTGAGTATTGCTTCTAATAACGTTGTTGTTCTTCAACATTCACCATTGTCTCACTCTCATGAGTTTCATCACAGTCGCATCATGTCATGTCAATAAACTTATTTAATGAGAAACGAACTGGTTTCCACTTAGCAAACAGCTATATATCTCAATACCTTTTGCTTCTTTGGCAGACAAACTGTCTAGATAGAAAGTAATTTTAATCATGCTTGATGTCTTCTCACCCTAAACCTCACAATAGTACACAGTAGCAAGCAACTAGCAAGTAACACACATCAAAAACCAGTTGCTGCACTGACAAGAGGCAAAGCGTTCATTTTTAAGACTTGTAAAGAAAAAAAGTTGTAGGAATATGCTAATAAGGCTTGTAAGGTCTACAACAGTCTCAGATGGGCTTTCACAAAACCCAACTCCCGAAAGGCCCAAACACGGAGGCAACTGCTCACAAGTGTCACAAGATTACATAGAACGGATAGACAGACACATATGGTCTCATTGAAAACGGAAGTGTGTAAAATTTAAACACAAAAGATAAACTTCCAAACAAGACAGTGCCAATAAGAGAAAAACTCCAAACATTCCATTCTATTTTCTAGTAAAATGAATGTATTTCTTCATCAGTTTCTTTTCTTTAACAATAATCACACCGCTACCATGCCCTCCATGATCTCTCTTCTCCTTGGCTTTGTTGTCTCTTCCTTCCTCTTCATTTTCTTCTTCAAGAAACTACTGTCCAGACACAACATGTCTGAAGTTTCTAGGCTTCCCCCTGTCCCAGGTTAATTACTTCTTCTTTTCCAGTTTCACCTTCTGGGGTTATCTAGTAATCACTTGAGTTTAGTTGTTTCGTGATCTAGGGAACTAGTTTAGTTTTAGCTTGACGTTTCATCCACTAATCAGGTTGAAATTTTTGAAAACTCTGAGCTCTCAAGTGTGTGTGTGTGTGTGTGTTTGATGGCAGTGGTACCAGGGCTTCCGTTGATTGGGAACTTGTTGCAACTAAAAGAGAAGAAACCACACAAGACTTTCACTAGATGGTCTGAGCTTTATGGTCCTATTTACTCTATTAAGATGGGCTCTTCCTCTCTTGTTGTCCTTAACTCAACCGAAACTGCCAAAGAGGTTAGCTTTCCTGTCTGATTGTAAACATGTAAAGGAATCCACTGTAGTTTCATTACAATCAAGAACACATGAGTAGATCCTAAGAAGGAACACTGATTGTTTAATTTCTAGAAGATTTATAGGGAGGAATTTTCTAGCTCTTGTTATATGATTCTACTCTCAACTGATTTGCTTATGTGGTATGGATGCACTCTCTGAATAGTTTGTGTGATTTGTTTCTTTTGCAGGCCATGGTAACTAGGTTTCCATCAATCTCAACAAGAAAGCTATCAAACGCCTTAACAGTCCTCACTTGCAACAAATCTATGGTTGCTACAAGTGATTATGATGACTTCCATAAATTAGTGAAACGGTGTATCTTGAATGGCCTATTAGGTGCAAATGCACAGGTGAGTTAGTTCACTGCTTCTTTACTCTGCAGAGCTTCGCTTCAATATACTTTTGTGGTAAAACTGAATCAAGTTCTATGTTGTGTGGTGGACTTCTTCTTTTTGTTTCAAGAAACGAAAGAGACACTACAGAGATGCTCTCATTGAAAACGTGTCTTCCAAGCTGCACGCACACAAGAGAGACCACCCGCAAGAGCCTGTAAACTTCAGAGCTATATTCGAACATGAGCTTTTTGGAGTAGCCTTGAAGCAAGTGAGTATTTTCATTTTACCCCTATACACTTCATCAAAGACACACTTCTGTTTAATATGTTTTTTTTTTTTCTTAAAGGCCTTTGGGAAAGATGTTGAATCCATTCACGTAGATGAACTCGGTGAGACTTTGTCAAGAGAAGAGATCTTTAAGGTTTTAGTACCTGACATGATGGAAGGTGCGATTGATGTTGATTGGAGAGACTTCTTCCCATACTTGAAATGGATTCCAAACAATAGTTTTGAATCAAGAATCCAGCAGAAGCATAAACGTAGACTCGCTGTGATGAACGCTCTCATTCAAGATCGCCTGCATCAGAATGATGATTCAGAAACGGTAATTCTTTTTTTTTGTTCAGTTCTCTCCCTTTTATTGCCGTACTCTTATGATGATCTGATCTCTAGACTTTCAAAACAGGATAATGATTGCTATCTCAACTACTTGATGTCTGAAGGGAAAACACTAACTATGGAGCAGATTGCAATCTTGGTTTGGGAGACGATTATTGAGACAGCTGACACTACTTTGGTCACAACCGAATGGGCCCTTTACGAACTTGCAAAGCATCAGAGCGTTCAAGATCGTCTGTGTGAAGAAATCAAAAGTGTCTGCGGTGGAGAAAAGATCAAAGAAGAGAAGCTGCCTCTGCTTCCTTATGTCAATGCAATCTTCCATGAAACGCTTAGGAAGTACAGTCCTGCTCCTCTAGTTCCCATTCGCTATGCTCATGAAGATACCGAGATAGGAGGCTATCATGTCCCTGCAGGAAGTGAGGTAAATGCAAACACTTACTTTGCTTTCTCATTTTGAAGTTGAGTTACAAAGTTTAGTTTGAGTTCTTGGTTGTGTAGATAGCAATAAACATATACGGATGCAACATGGATAAGAAGCGTTGGGAGAAGCCAGAGGAGTGGTGGCCTGAGAGGTTCTTGGATGACAGATACGAGTCTTCGGATCTTTATAAGACGATGGCGTTTGGAGCGGGGAAGAGGGTTTGTGCTGGTGCACTTCAAGCGTCTCTGATGGCAGGGATTGCTATTGGGAGATTAGTTCAAGAGTTTGAGTGGAAGCTCAGAGATGGTGAAGAAGAGAATGTTGATACGTATGGTTTGACCTCTCAGAAGCTTTATCCTCTCATGGCTATTATCAATCCAAGGCCTTCCTCTTCTTAAGTTAAGACATACTATTTCTTTAAGGTTTTTTTTTTAGTTTTGAGTTTTGTCACTGTCTGAATATTATGCATTCCTATGTTTGGTTCGGTTGTTTGTTATATTCAAGTTTAAACGTTTTCTAGAATGTTATATTTGCTTATACAAACCACCTAATCTAATAAAATAAAAGAACTCAAAACAGAATTTCGGAAGAATATAATGTTTAATAGACTTCACTAAACAATACTATATAATTCGATGGTTTAGACATTGACACGTTGGAGACAACTTATATCAAGAAGTCAAGAACACGAGGGATCCGCACCTTATCTCTTTACGAGTTCAGACCATAGCAAAGAGTCAACGTTCAAAATCGGACAACATGTGGAAATGTTTTATTTTAAATAAATAATGTATCACGGACTTTAACATCAGCCACACGTACGTTACGTATGGAGACTGGAGAGATATGGTATTAGGCTATTAGCCAATAGAGAGAAACAATAGCCACTGGTTTGTTGTCTGAGTAGTTGTAAATTATATTAACATAACCATGTTTCTCTGTATTAGTATATTGTGTTATAAAAAAAGAAACGAAATTTATTTTCAAAAATAAACAAATATTGCTTTTTGGTGACGAAACCATAAAATTAAACAAGACTGATTAAATTAATAAAACAGAACTAGATGGTGACAAATTTTTATTTTATTTAGTTATTGACCTTATCAATATTAAGCGGACAAGCAAACACAAACATCGTATTGCACCAAGGAAAAAAAATGTTGAAAATAGTTAGATGATTAATTTCTTCTGTATTTGGCTGGATTATATGCAGTTTTTTTGGGTGCTCATTCTACATAGTCCCTAGTTTATAACGTAAGAACACATTCATTGCAAAGTTCTACAAAATCATCTCATAATTAAAAACTAAGAATACCATAAAAGTATTAAATAACTATCTCAAATTTTGATAAACTCATCAAAAGTTTTTCATTATTTTTCTAGGAACACTAGCAATGCTCTGAAGTGCTATTTTGTAACAAATGGGTTAGGATTACAAATCAGAAATCCTGAAAATTCTGCTAGTTTTTCCCTATCTGCCACAACTAGTCATAAATACGAAGTCTTAAGCAATCTGATCGTCTAGTTAACTTTTACAATATGGAAGAATCGATTTACTAGAAGGGGTTTTTACAACTTATGACTCAAAACTTGATCCTAACCACAAAACCAAACCCCAATTTG
>OVBX01007342.1:0-10937 GCA_900406325.1 Erucastrum elatum
CCTTTTACTAGGAAATAACGAGGAGAACCCGCCCTAGTAAATGGCATGTTTTCTTGTAGTGATAGTCTACATCAGATGTAATATTTGGGTGTGCATCGGTATACACATGATGATCATCAGTGTACACGTGATACGCATCGGTGTATACATGATGTGCATCGCTGTACACCAGTGCATATTGGTGTACAGCTGATATGCGTACATCGGGTTCGCACTAGTGTATGCCGAGATGCCCATGGGGTGTACACCGAAGTGTACATTGGATTATAATCGAGGTGTACACTCGGACAATTTCAGTGAAATAAATAAATAAATAAATAAATAAATATTTGTTTTAATTTTAAAAGAATTGGACATAAAGCAGTACGTAGTTTATGTATTTTTTCAAAACAATTCTAAAATAATTCGCTTAAAACATGTTGGAAGTTTATGATTTCATTTTTGAATCACACATTAAGATGAAAGACATACTCACCTTCTGTAAACTTCAGTATCGTAATGTATAAAGAACTGTACATCTAGTGTACACATAAACGTACACTTGGTGTACACCTTAAACCCTAGTCATTTAGTTTTGAACCGGAGATAGTAGAATACACCAGAACATGTATAACATAACATACACCGGAGAATGCACATTGTGAAGTGTCACAAGAACATGAGTGTATACACTGGAAGTGAATACATGAGTGTGTACACCGGAGTGTGTACACCGGTGTGTGTACACTGGAGTTTGTACACCAGAGTGTGTACACTGGAGTGTGTACACCCTAGTATATACTCCAGTGTACACCGTAGTGTTCATTGCGGTGTACATCGTATTGGGGTGTACATCGTAGTGTGTAGCAGGTTTTGTTTCACAAAATCGATATTATCTATATTAAATATTGGGAAAAACAATAAAATCTATAATATTTAATAAAAATAGATATTTTTAAATTAAAATGAAATTTAAAAAAAAATCTTTCTGGTGCATTGAAACACCTAGTATAAGTAATATTTATAAAGTGATTATTCATTTATATTAATAGAAAATACCAACAATATACTATATAGATTAATAATATTAAAATATAAAATGTAACTTGAAGAAACACTTTAGACTTCTTTAAACAATAACAATAATTCATTCTTTTATTTAAATTTGTAAAATTTATATATAATAACTGTAAAAATAATGTTTAAGATAATCATTCTTAGATAATCTATCAACATCCAAGTTGTTAAAAAAATGTAACTTTAATTATGTCTGATTAATTCAGTTAATTTAAATTTCAGTTAATTCAAGTCTAATTTTATTTAGATTTCATTGAAACCCACTTGTATATTCACATTTCATTTTTCTCGTATATTTTAGATAACTACAAAATATAAAAAAAATATTTTATTTTCTTGATACAATACAAATGGATTTTTGGTATTGGTTAAATTTTAAATAGCATGAAACAAAATAATGAATATTTACAGGATATATTTGAAAAGATAATTGGAGGCTTGGGGTCAATTTGAATGGATATATATGCAGATCAAGGTAATTGGGGGCAGAAACTAAAGTTTAGAAGAATGTAGAGATCAATCCTGCAAATACTGAACATTCGCTTGGGTCTAGTTGCACAATCAAAAGTTTGGGGCCGAAATGAAATAAATCAGAAGCTAGAGGACCCAATTTGCAAAGTCTGAAAGTCACCATTGTTGATCCGACCTAGCTTATATTCGACCCCGACGGCACTGATACCGACGACGGCGTTAGCTGAGATGTTCATGGTGAGAGCTAACGACGGCAATTGAGCTCGGAATTGGATTCACAAAGGAGGAAGCTTTCTCCCTTAGAGCTTGACGGAGATGTTCATGGTGGCTCTGGATTGATTCGACGGTGGAGAAGCTTTGAGTGGTCGAGCACGGCAACAGAGGAGTAGTCATTCATCGGAGGAGCACCGCAACGGCAACGGCAACGACAACCAATGGCAACGACAACGGCGACGGAGGAGTCGCAATTCATCGGAAGAGCAATGATTTGAGGATCTGTGACAAAGCATCTGTGACGTGAGACTTGATGGCGTCGGAGTCAGAGCTCAAGTTCGAGCAAAGGTAGTTACAAAGCTTCTTTGTGTCAATTTATAAAATATTGTGATTCTTCTCTTTTTTAATGGTTTTTTTTTTTGCGTGGGGAAAGGAAGGTCACAACGAGGAGATGGAGTTCAGAGACCATGGAAGAAGACATGTTAATAATGAATGCCTCTTACGTGTGAAAACAATTCAAAGGAACAATGGCAATTTGGTGAATATGTTACTTGATTAGGGTGTGTTATGTATTTTCTGAAACACTTGCATAGAGTCGAAATAATGTCACGACCCAATTTGCAAATAAAAACTGTGACAGTCCCAAAGACTCATATATTAACTTGAAAGTGACCATTTTTGCCAATAAATTCATAGTAACTATATATTAATAAATATAATCTAATTATTTATTAAGATTAATAAAAATTTTAAATGTACTGATTTAACGTGTAAATGAAAAAAACACTTCGCAGATAGTAGCGTAACTATTTTGAATTCTTTGCCAACTTTTTCAGATATTTTATATCTTAGGTGGTACATATACTATATATTAAAATAAAATCTGTTTATTATTACTAAACCATCTATAATATAAACATATATATGTATATATATATTGCATTTTAATATTACTAAATCAAGTATAATATAAACTTAACTATGATATTAGTGTAAAATTTTTTTAATTATTATCAAGATAATGATAAATTATCAACTAAATCACTAAAATATTTATTAAAATTAATTATTAAGCATAAAATATAACAAAACCTAAAATTATGGACAGCAAGAAAAATCATTTATATTAAAATTAACTTAGACATATATATATATATATATATATATAATCAAAATAATCTAAAACTATGAAAAACATGACAAGCCAGTAAAATCATTTCATAAATAATATGATTACCACGCCACTGCTCCACTCTGTAGTTGCAGAGTTGATTACTCTAGAAGGGAAGCTGGGGTGTAGTGTGGAGGATGGTAGTCTGTGGAGGGGAAAATGGGATATAAAAGAAGGTTTTTTATTCAAGAGTCCTGGATTTTGATGCGAAGTACTTATGATCAACACAGCTGGACAAAAGGTGTCTGGTTCTCGAAGGCAACTCCGAAATTTGCTTTCATGACGTGGATAGCGATGCTTGATAGGCTCTCGACGATGGACAGAGTAGTAAGATGGTGTCGTGGTGTTGATATTACTTGTGTGCTCTGTAAAAGCAATGCAGAATCCCGTGATCATCTATTTTTTAGTTGTTCCTATACTTCTCGAATATGGGAGCATCTAATGGTAGGTATGATGAGAAGCTCATATACTGCAATCTGGTCTGAGATTGTTCCTCTTCTCACACGATCAGATTGTGGAGAAGCGTCTGGATAAAGGGATTATAAACAAGCTGAGCTTATTGAGATTTAATGGAGGCAAAGGAATGGAGAATGTATTCAATATTGGTTTAGCACTAGAATTTCATTTGGAGATAGTTAGAAGTAAAGGAGATAAGAAGTTTAAGTTTTTTTTCTAAATGGTCTACACCGGATGTAAAAAGGTTTTTTTGATGAATAAAATTTAACATTCATTCAAAAAATAATAATATGATTACCAAAAATCAAAGAATATTCTTTAAAAGAAATAGTGGCAGATATACGTACATACAAATACAAAAAAAAAATACAATTTGGTACTTGTAAATCAAATATCCTATGACCACACGGACCACACGGCAATATTCCCCATAGACGGTGCTGAGATTACAAAACTGTTTCTTTGTTCAAATAAGATCATTCACAATCTAATGATAAGTGATGACAGACAAGCTATACTACAATTTAACTAGGTGTTTGGCATAATTCTCCTTTTACATATACTTATTAATAAATGAACTATTATTTTAAAGAACAAAAAATTTGAATAATACTATTTTATGAATTTTAAATTTTCTAATTTTTAACTTTTATTGATTTAGAAACATTATTTTTTATAACAATATTAATATATTGTTTATTTTAAGATATGTTGTTATATTAATATTTATATTAATTTATAAATAATGATCTAATTAAATAAAAATATATAATAGTTGATATAAATTGATGTTATAAACCTAGATTTTTGGAATATAAATATATTTAATTTGATTAATATAATATGTAAAATTGAGTTCGGTTTAACATTATTGTGATTTTGATTTATTTTTAGATTTAGTAGATTTTGGTAATTCCAAAAATCAGATTTAAATTTAAATAACATTGCTTTATATTAATAATTTGGCTGAATGTCTCCCATAATAACTGAAGAAAAATTCAAACAGACTAACCATAATGACAAACAAAACATTAACATGTAATATATAAGATAATAACTTCTTATCTATTGCTATTTTCATTTGTAAATGCTATAATAGAGAAAAAAAAAATAAGGTATACCCAATCTATATTTTTACTTTAAAATAGAGATAGTTATTATTTCTATAAAAAGTTTTTTGTTAAAATCATATTTTGTTATTTTAAAAGGGTTATTTAACTTTCAAACTTCAATAGTTATAACTAAGACAGGTCATTTAGAAAATAAAGCTTTATAAGAAAATATGATTACATTTTTCTTTTACATAATAACTTTTTAAGAAATATTAGTTTAAAAATTATAAAGTTGTGAATATATTTTTGTGAAAAAATTAATACTTTTCACATTTTTATATTTTACAGAAATAGGATCACATTTTCACATTTTATAATTTTGTGAAAAAACTAAAAGTAATTATAGCTAATTTTAAAGTTTTATAAATATAAGAAACTTATTGTAAATAAAAATATAATACTTTGAAATATTTTGTTTTGGAGAAAGATATTTTGAAAAATATTTTTTTCTTATTTTTTTAGTAAAAAAATATTTTAGTATAGTGATAAATATTATTTTAATATGTGTATATATATTACTAATCAAAAATAGAAAATAATAAAAAAGATGTAGATAAACATAAAATAAATGCATAGGACTATCTTTTCTTTTTCCAAACATGTTTTTCATTTATTTTTTTGAGATAATATTTACAAATATCTATTTTAAAATCATTAAATATTAATTTTAAAATAAATAAAATATTTATTTTAAAATAATTGAAATAGTAAATTTAAAATGAATAAAATATTAATTTTAAAAATAATTAAATATTTATTTTAAAATAATTAATAATATTAACTGATTTTTTATCTTTATTTTTTTTTTAATTTCGAGTTTTATTACATTTTTAAACATTGTAATTATCAGAATGTATTATTATCAGATATTTTTTTCATTAAATTTTTCTCCCATTTTTCTTTATGGTTGGTTTGCAGCAGTTCAATAATGGTCCGTTGTTATGTTCCTTGCCTCAAAAAGAAGACTTGAAAGGAAAAAGTTTCTTTATTAGAAGAAGCTCAAGCGGGAGAAGCTCAAGTCTGTGGTATGTTAGAATTTCACTACAGAAGTAGCTTTTTTTCTTATATTAATAATTTTGTTGATATTATGCAGATCTTGTTCCTGGTGATTTTATCCATGTGATTGGAGATGCTCATGTTTACAAGAATCATGTTAGGCCTCTACAAGAGCAACTTGAGAACCCACCAAGACCTTTTCCTGTGAGTATATATGCACAACACATGAGCTTTGATGAATTCAAAAACGTCCTATATCCTTATTTATCTTTGGGCTCTTTACAGCTTTTGAAGATAAATCCAGGGAAGAAACATAAAGATTTTTTTGTGGCAGCTGATTTCGAGCTCATTGGCTATGATCCTCACAAGAAAATAGATATGAAAATGGCCGTTCAGCCTGAAAAAAAAAACAGAGTTAAAATTTGTATCAATTTTTTTTGATGATGTAGAACATTTGGATGATAAGATGTTAAAGATCGAATTGATATGTATCCAGGCCTAATCACATAGTCAATTATTGATAAGCAGTTGGTTTATCTGTTTAGCCAAAAACTAAAGTTTTGTGTTTCTTGTGGGTGACGTTTCTTTTATTTTAAATGTCTGAGATTTTCAATTTTGTTTTCATAATCCTTAACTCTTATCAGCATGCAGCTTAGTAAAATTTTATTAATAAGCTTTGTATCAATAGTTAATAGATCTTTGATCAAACAAAAAGTTTTCAGATCATTGCACAGACGTTGAAATGCTATTCTTTTTTTAGTTAGATAGCCTACATCAAATATCCAAAATGTATTTTATTTCATCCAACAAAATATCTAGAAAATTCTAGTGAGAGGAGCTTAGTTGATTCCGTTGAAGGAAATATTCGAAGTGATGTTTTGTCTATGCCATGTTGAATGTCAGCTAATGAATGGTTCCTGCTAACCCTAAAATAGACAATACGCCGTGGCACATATTCTGCTTCCTCAATTTTGACATGTCGTGTATGATTTATGCATATATATCTTGAATTATTGGATATATACTTGTTTTACATTTTATCATTATAAATTTTATATGGTGACAGGAATATAGAAATTCACATTCCATCTGAAATTTCTTGTACAAGAAAAATATTTACAAACTAGTCTAAGTTCAAATGGTGTTCTATATGTTTAAGCCACGATGTTTGTATAGAAAATAAGATAATAAACCAAAAACTTTATGCTACTTTTTCATAATAGAGTGAAAGCACTTTATAATAATCTACTAATCACATGCGTAAAACGTATAAAAGTTGAGTAAACAAACTACAAAATTTCTATATTATAAGATTTGCTCCTTACAGGTTCCTGATCGATCTCACGTGTATTCGTCATTCTCATTAGATACTTTAAATTTGCATCGATCTTTTCTTATCCGATCGAGCATATCTTGTCTCTTACACCTTTCCAGATATCGGTTCCTATACGTCAGATACTTTCTGACGTAGTTTCTCAAAAGAAATCAAAATTAGCATTTCATCGTGAGTGCGTTAGTTAATATTATAGGATGGTATAATCTAGAAACAAATCACTAAAACAAATCACTAAAAATAATCACTAAAATTAATAACAAAGAAGCCGTGAAGAAAAGTTATTGTTTTTGAAGAAAAGTTGTTTTTGGTTGCTTTGATTGATTATTGAAGAATACTTATCTTTGTTTCTCAGTACAAAAAAAATAACATTTTTTTTAATAGTTGTATGTATCAACGAGTAATCTTTAATGTTGTCGTCGGACATGCATGTTTGGAAGTAAGTGTTACGTAATTCATATGTAAGTAGCATAAACCTCAAGCATATATGTCCGATATACCTAATAAATCTGAGACCAAGATACACTTGTATTTGGCATATATGCAATATGCTTGAAGTTTATGCGAAAATATAATGAAGTGTTGATTCTCTGATAGCTGGTTCAAATATCAAAGAACCTATACTTTTGTGTTGGCTTGTCAATAGCAAAAATGCTATTGCTGGAGATAAATAAGTAATGGGATTTTAAAATATTCCCGATAAATTTGAGACCAAAGATCGATGACGTGAGGACATATATAGTACCAGCAGTTCCCTCCTCTATAATGTATTTTATTCCCTTTTCTCTACAACCCTAAATAACGTATGAGACAAAGATCATTTGGAAACATCGTTGATATGCTTTTCTATTTACTTTATATCTGTTCTCTGCCGATTAAGAACCAACTAGTACAACATACATTCGATTCTCGACTATTGTAACTGTGTAGATAACCATGTTCGCTACATCACATCAAAACCTAAAACTCGAGGCGTGTTAATAGCGTGTGATCAAGATTCATCTGATCTTGCGATCAACTGTATGTAGCGTTCCACCGTCATTGTCGGTATGCCCACAACGATCCTCGGCCTGTACAATTCCACATCCGTTAGACAAAGTCGTTGTAATTTTGATAGACTTGTCTAATGTAGAGAGAGTTTTCTTTTTCAGTAGCTCTACGTGACTACGTCCATTGGAAGTCTGAGAAGAGATCAACCATATCAAAAAAGATCTAATAAGAAAATTATCCAAAATATTCAAAGAATATTAGAGATATAATTTATGTTTTACATATTATATTGGCAGATCCGATCATTTCTAGCATTAACTCACTTAGTATATTACAAAGTGGATTTGTTTACCAAAAATATATAAATATATATTAAATAATGGTAATTTACAAAAAAAATGTTTTTAATAATAAAAATAAATTTTGGGAATGGAAAATATTAACCTCACACAATCATTACTATAAAAATCTCCAATACAATATTTGAGAAATGATTTTTCCACAAGTCCTCTCTACAATCATTTTCACAAAAATAATATGACATAACTACTAAAATTGATGACATGACTTATGTTTAAATATAACATAGACAATTACATTTAATATTGATATGTATTTTTGGTAAACCTTGTAGAAATATAACAATAACTCATACATTACATTTAATTATGATTTATATCTTTGGTAAACTTTTTAAAATATGGTAATAACTAATAAATCATCAATAAAATAAATATATTCAAATATGACATTAAAAAATTCGAAATATTATTTATTTAATTTTTATAATTATACAATTTTTATTACTAAAATTTTTAAAATTTTCTACATTTTTTAATTATAAATTTTAATCAGAATAACATTATTTTCTTTTAGATATCTACAAATTTTATAGTATTATTTAGTTTGATTTTTGATAACATCAATTTCATAAGAGAAGAAAGATCGTTTTAATTTTATATGAATATTTTTATTAATTTTATACAGGTTTATTTAATATATTTAACCAAAATAAAATAGATAAAAATTATTTAAGATTATAATTTTAAATATAATATATATTCTTATATATAATTTAAAATTAAAAAAAATCTTCTTAATTTTATGATTAATTAATTAAATTTATATTAATATTGATAAAAATATATATAATATATAATATTAACAAATTTCATTTTTAAATATAATTTAAATTAAAAATATATCACTGCACATGGTGTAGGAAAAAATCTAGTCTACAGTAAAAACTTGGGGGTTGAATTTTTAATACTATTTTATTTAGACATCGAAGTTTTAATTTATAAGCGTCATCATAATACATCACATGATGAGTTTTTTTTTTGAGAAATAGGTTAAATATTTTTCAATCTTCAAGCTATACAATTGCACTGACCACCCGTAACACGTTTAGTGCACCAATCCCACTCGTTACAGTTAAAAAGCGAATGCAACATACCATAACATTTGTATATTCACTTATTACACTTTAAAGGTTTACAAGAGTTAAGATACATAGTTTTACTAAGGCAATGCTACAAGATTATGAAATGTTATGAAACAGAACATCCAAGTTTATAGCCAAAAGAAAGAAAAAAAAAACATCCAGTAGCAAAGAGGAGCTAGACTATCAAGTGTTCTTCATCCTTCTGAATCCTCTTTTGCCTCGCGATGAAGGCTTCAATCTTTGTCCTAAACTGTTCGTTACTCATTCTATCTTCTGCTTTCTTAGCTCTCACCACTACTTTCTTGTCTGAATCACAAATCCTAAGATGCTTCTCCGACTCATACCTCTTCATTACTTTCCCACCACATGTACTCTCAAGCGGGTGAATCAGCTCAAACGCTTTCTGCGTTTTGCTTCGCTCGAAACTAACCTTCTTCACTCCAGTCGGCTTCTTGAGCTGCTCTGTTTTCCTCGTCTCATAAACTTCGGATCTCTTCTTCTCACTCTCGTGGAGAAACTCTTGGTAAAGATCGTTGCTTACAGCTTCTGTTGTCTTTGAGATAGGCTCGTGAGCCGAGTTGTATCTTCTGGATATCGCGAAAAGAGTTATTACAATAGCGTTCCCGATGAAGAAAACGAACCTTGGGCTAACGAGAAACTCTGCTGCTTCCCTGAAAATGTCAGTGGAGAGTTTGACTGAAGGGAAAGAGAGTTTGGAGATCAATATTAGAAGAAGAATCAGTTCGATTAGTCTGAATAAGCTTGTGAATGATCTTATTGTTTGAAAGTTCAAGATTCCTCTCGGTTTCTTCATCTTAAAGTGTTGAAACTGAACTGAGTCCATTAATATACTACAAAACAGAAAAGAAAAAACAAGGAAAGGGTTTCTTGTATCAAACGGATTAGGTCAGGGTCACTCGAAAGAAGTGAGATTTTCAGAAAAGAAGTGAGAAGCAGAGACCTTTTCTACCAAGAAATGAAACAGAGAAAGGAGGACAATAGTCATGGTGAACAATGACGAACAGAGAAGGAAAAAAAACAGAGGAATCTTTGTTGAGAAGTCTCTGTTTCTCTAATGTTTTCTTCTTCTTCCTAGGTTTGTTGTGTGTTGGTTTTGGGTTGGTTTCAATTCTTATTTATAGACTATAGAATTATTATTTTCAATATTTTTAATTGCACTTTATTTCATGGAGTATTCAATAATAATTATTATTGCAATACCTTTTTCTGGAAAAACATGGAAATAAATTTCACATTTTTTTTCTTATCATAAATTGTGACCATCATAATAGTTGTTAATTGTTTTCTATTTTATCCGCAACATTATTCTCAGTGCTCCCAAAAGTTGTCCTTGCTATTTTGTTCATCGCCCATGAGGCCATGACTAATCACATCTTCTTCTTATTCCCTGCTCTGCTTTGATTCGATTTTCTTCAGACATACAATTACTTTTGGTTTTACACTTTTATGTAAAATGCGAAGTTTTTTTTAATTATACAGAGGTATCATGACCCCCGCTAAAATGAAATTTTGCAAGTGTAAACTATAAAAAATGTATTTTAGTCAGTTAAGAAATGTTATCTTCACTTGTATTCTAATTTCTAAGGTTTTCAAAGTGATCAATATACTTACTGATATACTAGGTGTTTTCCTGCGCCATGCGCAGAAATAATAGTTTTAAATATAATATTTTTT
>OVBX01007343.1:0-10937 GCA_900406325.1 Erucastrum elatum
TTTCTTTATTTCTTTCATCTTTACTCCAAGTTAATCTAATTATATTACCAATCACCCCCTGTATACCTCTAAAACCAGTTACATGAGTAAAAGTGTTAAAAGTTAGTTTCACTTGATTGGCGCTCCCACATATTTTTCTTCTAATAATAGTATGATGCTAAATTTTTCTTGCTAACTTTGTACCTTTTTTACTCTAAACAAATATATTAGTTGGACAATACAAAAGCAGTCGATTTATATAACAATATAATATAAATATATATATATTTATATAATAAAGAAGTCTAGCGCGTTGTCACTGAGGTGTAATATTCAAAGTTCATGACAAACTGATAAGAATCACACATTCCAAAACACACAAACAATCAGAATTACTTAAAGAAGAAAGAAAATGGGAAAGACGAGCACTGTATCAATCCTCTGCTTCANATACTCATTCGCTTCACTCCCATTTTTGTTTCTTCACAAACTTGTGATGGAACTGCTGGGACATTCGCACCCAATAGTCCGTATGAGAAGAACCGCCTTCTCATCAACTCTACTCTGGCTTCTAACGTCACCGCTCACGCCGGCTATTTCAACGCCTCTATCGGGCAAGGCCCTGAGAGAGTCTACGCCTTGGGGATGTGCGCTCCAGGTGCTGAACCACAAGCTTGCTCATACTGTATCCAAGACGCCTCAGATAGTTTACTAGGTAAATGTTTGAACCAAACAGATGCTTTCGTATGGTCAGGTGACGAGTTCCTTTGCCTTGTTCGCTACTCTAGTAAGTCCCTCTTTGGGGTCCTCACCTTGGAGCCGAAGGCAGTGTTTAATAACGCAATGAGCATAAGAGACGAAAACCAAAAGGAGTTTGATAGTGTGTGGGACGGGTTAAAGGTTCGTATGATGACAGGACTTTCTTCCTCGGTGACAAACAATTTGTCTTCTTCTTCTTTATCATTTTATGGTAAGAACTATGCAAAGGATGTTGCTCCAGTGCCGGTTTACGGGAACATACTGGTGTTGATGCAATGCACTCCAGATATTTCTTCAAAGGATTGTAGTCTTTGTATAGAGACAAATGTTAATTACTATAAGAAATGGTTCCATAGGAAGAAAGGTGTCATTATGCTGCGGCCAAGTTGCTTTTTCCGGTGGGAATTGTATAATTTCTCTGCTGCTTTTGATCATATTAATGATCCACGTCCGGTTATATTACCACCTTCAAAGAGTCCTTCTGCAGCTAATCTGACCGATATAACCAAGAAAGGCAAGTCATTTTAAAAACAATTCCAGAGCAGTTCTTGTTTTTTTGTTGTGTAATGTTTTTTTTTTGTTAAATTGGTGGTTTTGTGCAGATAAAAAGGTCTCAGGAGGTATTATCGCGGCAACTGTGGTAGTTATTGTTGTGGCCATAGTATTTATTTCTGTAGGCTTGGCTATGTTCAAGAAAAGAAAGAAAAAGCAAGATATACAACTTTCAAGTGAGTTGCCTTGATTTGTATTTTTGTTTTTGAATTATACAGGGTATTTAATTTCTCAGTAGCTGGGACTCGAAATCCTTGATTAGTATTTTAATCATAAGAATCTCATGGCTTAGGAATTTTCTTTTTGTTGGTTTTTAATGAAGCGGAATCTGTTCAATTTGGTTTTAAGACAATTGAAGCTGCGACGAGCAATTTTTCTGAGGCCAACAAGCTTGGTGCAGGTGGATTTGGTGACGTCTACAAGGTAATATATACGTTATTTGAGTTTTTTTTCCTTTCATTGTTAGCTAGACAGTTTTCCAAGTTGCATAGATTGCTTATATCGTGAGGAAATAATGTATTGATGATGCCTCATTTGTAATTTTGATAAAGGGCATCCTCATGAATGGAACTGAAGTTGCGGTAAAGAGACTGTCGAAAACAGCAGGACAAGGTGAAAGAGAGTTCAAGAACGAGGTTGTTGTTGTTGCAAAGCTTCAGCACAGAAATCTTGTTAGACTTCTTGGGTTTTCAATTCAAGGAGAAGAAAGGTTATTAGTCTATGAGTTTGTTCCTAACAAAAGCCTTGATTACTTCATGTTCGGTCAGTTGTTTCTAAATTCTAAACTCATTATATATAGTTTATGTTTGTTGTTTCTTCTTCTTTTACATAGCCAGTTGTGATTATGCATGAATATTTAGATGCTAGTAAGAGAATCCAGTTGGACTGGACAATGAGACACAACATCATAGGTGGGATCAGTCGTGGGATTTTATATCTCCATCAAGATTCACGGCTCAAGATCATACACCGCGATCTCAAAGCTGGTAACATACTATTAGATGCGGATATGAATCCAAAAATTGCTGATTTCGGAACGGCAAAGATCTTTAGAATGAACCAAACTGTCGACAATACATCAAGAGTAGTTGGAACCTTGTGAGTATATAATTTGTTTGGACCTGATGAATGATAAATAAACTCTGTTGTAGCTAATATAACATGTATTTTGCAGCGGTTACATGCCACCTGAGTATGTGATACATGGCCAATTCTCAATGAAATCAGATGTATATAGCTTTGGAATAATGATTCTTGAGATCATTGGTGGCAAAAAGAATAGCAGCTTCCGCCAGATGGATGGTTTAGTTAACAACTTGGTCACACATGTGAGCAACTAGAATCTAACATAATCCCAAACTTTAATTTAATTTTCTGATATAATGATCAGAATGTGTTTCAAAAAAAAGTGTTTTAAGAAAATATATATTGATCAGAGTTCTGAATATATATTATGTAACTTCTATAGGTTTGGAGACTTTGGGAGAACAAATCATTGCCTGATCTCATTGATCCTGGTATCAAAGAAGTTTCTATCATTGATGAAGTTGTCAGATACATTCATATTGGACTGTTATGCGTTCAAGAAAATCCTGCTGATCGTCCAACAATGTCAACGATTCACCAAATGCTCATAACCAGCTCCATTGCCCTGCCTGTACCTCTGCCACCTGGATTTTTTTTCGGTAACAGATCAGGAAGGAGCTCGTGTTGTACTTGTTCTGTGGATGAAGCAACAATCACTGATGTTAGTCCTCGTTGAATACCTAACATGTTCTGTTTGGTTTACTTTGTTTCCAGTCTCCACAATGGTTTACCACTTATTTTATATCCACAAAGTTTGAACGTTCACTTTTAGTTTGACTGATTTAGCATAAAACAATGGATCCTCCAACTTTGTTGACAATCATCTTGATGCTCACTTTTGTAACACAATCACCTTACCTGTGCCTCACCAACCTGGATATTTTGTCGAAAGCACACGTGATCAAGGCTTATCAGCTGTAGATTTGGAGTCAGGTCAATCTACTGGAAAATTTGTTCCTCTCTGTATCAATGAAACCGTTAGTGATTTAAATCCTCGTTGAAGATCAATCTTTCTGTCCTTTTGATAATTCGGGAGTCAGTTTTGGGGAATTAAGACTCGAATCTCCCTCCCTTTTCTTTCTCAGATTAGACTTCACTGTCACTTTTATTCTGCGTGATTGTTTGTAATCAAGTTTTTCAATTTGTTTTTTTCTTGAATTTTGGAAGTTTTTATTTAATGTTTAAGGTAATTCCAGATTGTTACCCATTGACTAGTCAAACGATGTTCGTACTCTCTGTTTTTCAACCCTGATGGTACTTAAATTCAGCTATAGAAACAACTATATGTCCTATGGAGTTTGTTGGCTCGCCATTAATGGCGGAAGCCCTGGCGCTTAGAGAGGCTGGGATGGTTTGTATGCATCTAAATCTGAAGATCCTGCAGTTTGAGTCGGACTCGGCTCACCTGATCAAGTGCTGTAACTCTGATGCTGTTAGCGTTGAGATTCATAGTATTGTTTCTGATATTCTAGCTTTTGCTGCTGTATTTGAAATTGTTTCTTTCGTTCGGATCCCTCGGGAGAGGAATAGCTTAGCTGATGAGCTAGCTAAGGATGCTTTGTCTGTAGCAGAACCAGTGGTAGTTGAGGATGCTAATGCTCCCAACTAAGTTTTTAATGAATCATTTATGAGTTCCAAAAAAAAAAAGAATCAACTATATGTCCATAACGGCGTTTCCCCAATTTCATTTATTTGTTTCACCTTTTTGAAGTTACGTCTTCTAGAAATAAGCCAAATTCGTTTGGAGCCAAAATTTTGTGACTTGTTTCAGATCAATTATGGGATCTCCAAGGGGATGGTTAAAGACTTGAAAAAGATTATAAAAGCAGACAAAACGTTAAATTTGATGGAATGATGTTACACGTCGGGATACATAAANTATGGGATCTCCAAGGGGATGGTTAAAGACTTGAAAAATATTATAAAAGCAGACAAAACGTTAAATTTGATGGAATGATGTTACACGTCGGGATACATAAACGCTACTAATGTTATCCTACTCCAAAAAAATATTGGATGTATCAACCTCCAAGGAACTAATAAACTGGTGCTCTTCCACCTCCATCTCCATATATACACAGCTTCATCCGCAGCCTAAGAAATCTACAAATTCACGATGGGAGATTTACAACCAAGATGTGGCCATGTCCATGAGACAACAACTGTGTTTTCTGTCTTTTACTTTTATCATTTAAATAATCTAACTACATAAAAGACTCATAAAGAAAATTTTCCATCATACATGATTTTTATTGTTGTTGTTGCATTTGTGCCATTTTTAGTATACAAATGATCAGCGCAACCTCTTCTAGTTTACTCTTGAAATGATGACACATTCTGATAATTTATGAAACGCTTGACAAGCTTGTTGGATAAGCTTGAGCTACAAGTTTCCTTATTCCTATTGGTTTGTGTTTGTCTAGAGAATTAAGAAAATAGATTTGTGATAATGAATTAGGATTAGGAGTTATCTAGTCCTATATATGGAGATGCATATTGTGTTGCATAACATATTGATTTTGTGATTTGTGATTTGAGTGATTAATAAGAGATGAACTTCTTGTTAAAAGCTTGATTGAGATTCTATATTTGGTATCAGAGCTTAGCAATCAACAAACAGCAACAACAACACGATGGGAGATACGAAGGATACAAATGAGGAGATCACGATGAAGTTGAATGTGATACAGATTATGTTTATATTTAGGGTTTGACGAGAGCAATAAGATTCAAATGAGAGCATATCTTTTTGTTTTGTGTTTTTTTGTTTTCTTATATGAGGTTGGATTTGAAGTCTAGGGTTATATTTCAAATCTGAAAATATTGAATTTATGGTTTTGTATTTAGGGTAAGTTTAGGGTTTGGTGTACACACATGTCCCTTGCAAATCCATTGCAAAATTGCAAGAAAATTACAAAGAAAAAAAACTTGCAAATTCCTTGCAAACTGCGATGAAAATATTCACTTGGAATTTTGCAAGGGATTTGCGAGGCAAGATACATAGTCCTCGCAAATCCCTCGCAAAATTGCAAGGGAATATTTTCCTCGCAAATTTGCGAGAGATTTGCAACGGTTTAATTTTGTCTTGCAATTCTGTTGCAAACATGTAGCAAATTTGCGAGGAATATTTTTCCTTGCAATTTTTCCTTGCAAATCAGCTGTTTTCTTGTAGTGAAGGACGTCGGCCACTCCTCTATAAAATATCCAATGTTAAACTAAACAAATTATATGGTGTGGGCAATGCGGATGAAGATAGCGCTCAAGGTCAACAAGGTGTGGGAGGCAATAGACCCCGGTAGTAAAAGTGAAGAGAAGAACGACTTGACCAATGCCTTGATAGTTCAGTCTATACCAGAGGCCTTAATGCTACAAATTGGTGACCTAGATACAGATAAATTGGTTTGGGATGCGATTAAAACTCGTCATGTTGGAGCAGAAAGAGTTCGAGAAGCAAGACTACAAACTCTGATGGCATAGTTTGATAGACTTAAGATGAAAGAAGAGGAAACAATTGATGAGTTCGTTGGGAAGATATCAGAAATCACGTCCAAGACGGCGTCACTTGGTGAGGTCATTGAGGAAGTGAAAGTTGTGAAGAAGTTTCTGAAAAGCTTACCGAGAAAACGTTATATCCAAATTGTTGCATCCCTGGAACAAGTTCTCGATCTAAACACCATAACGTTTGTCGAAATCGTTGGGAGATTGAAAACATATGAAGAGGGTATAGTAGAAGAAGATGAGGAACTACAAGATGATAAGTCGAAACTATTGTACTCCAATACAGAGTCACAACAGGATGTATATGGAGGGCGCAGAGGTCGAGGACGTGGCGGTCGATATAACTCCTGGGGAGGCAGAAGACGTGGCAGATTTAATAACTTCCAGCAACAACGTGAAGCTTATCGGCAAGGAACTCTTCGAGGCACTTCACACATTACATGTTTCAAGTGCGATAAGCTAGGGCACTACGCAAACGATTGCTCAGATAAATTGCTGAAGCTTCAGGAGACTACTGAAAAGAAAGATGATGATACTCAGGCTGCCGATGACCTAATGATGCATGAGGTAGTTTATCTCAATGAGAAAAAGGTTAACCCAAGTATCTTTGAATCTGATCATGACAACAAGAACTTATGGTATCTCGACAACGGCGTAAGTAACCACATGAGTGGGAATCGCATGTTTTTCACTTCGATTAATGAAGAGATCACTGGAAAGGTTCGCTTTGGAGATGACTCAAGAGTAGATATCAAAGGAAAAGGATCCATACGATTTGTTTTCGAAGGAGGTGCGAATAAAACCTTAAATGACGTATACTACATTCCAGCTTTGAAGAGCAACATTATAAGTTTGGGGCAAGCTACAGAGGTTGGTTGTGAAGTTCGTATGAAAGGCAACACTCTTCTGCTCTTTGATCGATCTGGACAGTTTATGATCGAGACCACACGATCCCGAAACCGTCTTTATAAGGTCATCCTGACGACTGATAATGTCCAGTGCCTGCAAGTAAAGAGTACAACTGAATCATCTATTTGGCATGCTCGGCTCGGTCATGTTAATATTGGAACAATGAAGTTGATGATAGATAAAGAGCTTGTCACCGGCATTCCAAGCTTCGTCGTTGAGAAGGATACATGTGCCTCGTGTTTGCTTGGAAAACAAGCTAGACAACCCTTCCCACAAACAACACAATATCGAGCAAGTCAGCCTTTAGAGCTAGTCCATGGTGACCTGTGTGGGCCAGTTACTCATGCTACTGCAGGACGAAAACGATACGTGCTCGTGCTTATTAATGATTTTTCTCGCTACATGTGGACTGTTTTACTGAGAGAAAAAAGTGAAGCCTTTGAGAGCTTCAAACGGTTTAAAACGGTGGTTGAACAAGAGACTAAGGCTGTTATTCAAACACTGAGAACTGACAGAGGCGGAGAGTTCACATCTCATGAGTTTAATGTCTTCTGTAAACGTAATGGCATTAAAAGACATCTTACAGCACCATATTCTCCACAGCAAAATGGAGTGGTTGAAAGGCGCAATCGAACATTACTAGAGATGACCAGAAGTATATTAAAACACATGGGCGTTCCAAACTATTTGTGGGGAGAGGCGGTGCGACATGCTACTTATTTGATTAACATAGTTGCAACAAGATCACTCAAGGGCGTGACACCATATGAAGCCCTCCGAGAGAAGAAACCAAACCTTGATCACTTAAAGGTATTTGGGTGTGTATGTTATGCTGTAACAGATGCAGCAGGACGGAAGAAACTTGATGATCGCTCCAGAGTTCTAGTGCATCTCGGGACAGAGCCCGGATCCAAAGCATACCGTCTACTGGATCCATCGAGGAGAAAAATCATTGTCAATCATGATGTGATCTTCAAAGAGGATCAAAAATGGAACTGGAAAACAGAGGAGACGAGAAGGGAAGACAGCTCTGTTATATTTGAGATGGAACTTAAGAGATATGATGGTGATGATGAATCTATGGAGACAAGAGTGGCAGGAAACAATGATTCATCTACTCCAACCGATGAAGTAGACGATGCAGACAGTGATGATTCAGATATCAACCAGCCTCAAGGTGGGCTAGACGTTCAAGCAGGGTATGCAACAGACCTTCTTACTTAAACGAGTACGTTAGTCTTGCAGAAGCAGAGTGTGCACGTCTTCTCATGATCATCAATGAGGAGCCATGGGATTTCTCGCAAGCAAAGGAGCTGCAGGTCTAGATTGATGCAGGCGTAGACGAGATAAGCTCTATTGAAAGAAACAATACATGTATTCTTGTAGACTTGCCCGATGGAGTTAAGCCAATTGGCTTAAAATGGGTATTTAAGATGAAGCGTAATGCTGACACGAGTATTATCAAATACAAGGCACGGTTGGTGGCTAAAGGATATGTTCAAAAACATGGGATAGACTACGACGAAGTGTTTTCTTCAGTCGCTAGAATGGAGACAATTCGCCTAGTAATTGCTTTAGCTGCTTCGTATGGCTGGGAAATACATCACTTCGACGTAAAACCGCTTTCTTACATGGTGAGCTAAGAGAAGAAATATTTGTTGCTCAGCCTGAGGGATTTGTGATCGCAGGACAAGAAAGAAAGGTTTACAAATTGAGAAAGGCGATGTACGGCTTGTAACAAGCACCTAGAGCTTGGAATGTCAAGTTAAATAAAATACTTGTGGGTTTGAACTTTCACAGATGCTCTAAGGAACCGTCACTCTACAGGAGACAGGAGAAGACGAGTCTTCTAATTGTGGTGGTATACATTGATGATCTGCTTATAACTGGGTCGTCTTTATCAGCCATCAACAACTTCAAGAAGAGCATGGCGATTGAATTTGAGATGAGTGACCTTGGGAAATTAACATATTACTTGGGTATTGAGGTTCATCAGTTTAATGGAGGCATTACATTGTCTCAAAGCCGGTATGCGATGAAACTTCTTGAGGAAAGTGGTATGGGCACGAGTAACTTAACTCATGTCCCCATGGATTTTAATGCAAGGCTGTCTAAATCACCTACGCAGAAGAGTATTGATGAAACAGAGTATCGAAGGAACATAGGCTGTTTACGCTATCTGCTGCATAATAGGCCAGACCTATCGTTCAGCGTCGGACTGTTAAGTCGATACATGCAAGAACCAAAAGAATCACATGGCGCAGCATTAAAACAAATATTAAGGTACATTCGTGGGACTGTATCTCTTGGTGTTGTGTTTTCTCGTTCCTCAAGATTGCAAGTAGTCGGCTTTAGCGATAGCTCACATAATGTTGATGAGGATGATGGCAAAAGTACAACAGGCCATGTGTCCTATCTTGACGACAGTCCAGTAACTTGATGCTCACAAAAGCAAGAAATTGTGGCTTTATCATCATGTGAGGCTGAGTTCATGTACAGAAGCAGCAAAAAAAAACAATTTTGTTACAAGAATTACTTGGTGAGATCATGGGAAGGACTTGCGTGAAAGTAGATCATGGTGGATAATAAATCTGCGATTGCCCTTACTAAGAATCCTGTTTTTCATGGCCGAAGCAAGCACATACATCGAAGATTCCATTTTATACGAGAGTGTGTTGAGAAGGAACAAACTGAAGTAGAGCATGTACCAGGAAGTGAGCAGAGAGCAGACATACTAACAAAGTCTTTGGTAAGAACTAAGTTTGTGGAGATGAGAAATCTGATCGGTGTCAAGAATGTGGATGATGGTGATCTCAAGCTTACGAGGGAGAATGTTGGATAAGCTTGAGCTACAAGTTTCCTTATTCCTATTGGTTTGTGTTTGTCTAGAGAATTAAGGAAATATGATTTGTGATAATGAATTAGGATTAGGAGTTATCTAGTCCTATATATGGAGATGCATATTGTGTTGCATAACATATTGATTTTGTGATTTGTGATTTGAGTGATTAATAAGAGACGGACTTCTTGTTAAAAGCTTGATTGAGATTCTATAAATCTTGTTGCATTTGTGCCAGTTGGAAGTCTCGTAATAGTTTTGTTAATGACCAAGGTAACCCTTGTTGTCTTCCCGTGTCTCTTCACGACCAAGTACAGAAACTTTGTTTTAGCTCATTAGCCCAACGAAAATTTGTTTGTTTTATCTGCTTACTTTCTCACTGATCTATAATTGTATAAAGAGAAATTGGTGTTAGTGCACCTAAAGATATCTCATATTTGTCATCTATCCTTCCAAAATAGAAACTAATTCGTCTGACCATTATACCATTACAGGGGTAAGTCTATCTCTCTTTCCCTTCTCTTCTCTATCTTCTAATCCTTTTATCTCTTACACATGTAGTTTTTATGCTTTTATTCTTCATCATAAATCTCTATTTTTTTTACTCTGATTCTTTTGACATTCATATTGCTAATATTATTATCTCATACTAATTCTATTATTTCTAATTTCAAATCTTGAAATATACATTTTTTCTTTAATAACATGTAAGTTATCAGCTATTTCATTATTTACCTGCCACTACAAGAAAACAGGTGAATACTGAAGGAAAATATCCTCGGTATTTCGTCGGAATAGGGTTATTCCGACGAAATACCGAGGAGAAAAATCGTCGGAATAAAATCGTCGGAATTCCCATTTCCCTCGGAATTCCATCGGAAATTTCCGACGGAATTCCGAGGGAACAAATTTCCGAGGAAACTCCGAGGAGTGTACGCGGTCGGTTAGTTCCTCGGTTTATTCCGAGGAAAATCTCCCTCGAAATATACCGAGAAACAAACCGACGGTCTCCGTCGTCGGTTGTTCCGACGAACAATACCGAGGAATTGACATCCTCGGAAAATTCCGACGGAACGCTTCCTCGGAAATTTCCGACTGACCGTTTCCTCGGAATATTCCGACGGATTTCCGAGGGATATTATTCCGACGGATTTCCGAGGATTGTATTTAAAGTTTTTTTTTTTAAATAATTTTTTTTTAAAAAAATATTTTTGAAATTTAAATTCGATAACCATAAAATTAAAAATAGTATTCAAAGTCATACAAATAGAAATAAAACATAAAGAGTTTTTGAAAAAAAAACTACGGGTTCGGG
>OVBX01007344.1:0-10936 GCA_900406325.1 Erucastrum elatum
AAATTAACAATTAAACAAATCATTAGAACCCCTCAAGGGTTCTAACCAATGGACATGCTCTTACCTTCTACGAATCATATCCCCCTATCTCTCTGTATCGCACTATCTGTACACAATGAACAAAAAATCAACAAAGACTGAGAGAAGAAGAAGCAATCTCATTATCCCTCTATCACTATATCTCTCTTACAAGAAGAAGAAGAAGATGTCATGAAGAAGCAGAGATGGAGAGGGAGCTTCGGTGTGGCTTTACGCCTCTACCTCATCTCGTCGCCACCTCTCTTCACTCCGTCTACGGTCATCAAGTTCTTCTCAGCCTCTCTTTGCCATGAACCTCGCCGGTCAAGCTCTCTCTCTCTATCTCACTCACTCTCTGATTTTGTATTGGTTTTGGTAAAGTAAGGTGTGTGGTGAGGAGAGGTGGTGGTCGTGAGCTTCAAGACAGGTACGACGTCGTGGTGCGGGGTTGTTGCAAGCCGCCTGTGGTAAATGGAGAGTAAGGACGAAGCTTCATGGTCATTCCCGTCGGAGTTATCAGCTAGGAACGGGGAGAGCTGAGAAAGAGCGAAGGCATGGACTGGAGCTAAGGGTAACCGGAGAACATGGCGGCGGCAGTTTGATAGCAATCTCACTGTCGGTTATCTAGGGCTTCTTTGGTTTTCGGTTTAATTGTCTGGGTTCTTCTTTTATCTGATTGTATCTGGTTAACCATTAACCATTCCCGGTTTGAGACAAAAATTAATAATACTAATTTTTTTTAAAAAAATAATTAATATAAAATTTAATTAATAATTGATCAAACAAAATTAACAAATAAATTTCTTTTTTTTTAATTTTTTATTTGGCATGTAGTCGTAAAAGTAGTTGCAAAATCAGTCACTAATTAGTAGCAATTCAGTTGTAAAAATTTGTGACTGATCAACGACTGGGCAAATCAGTCACTAAACAGTCGCTATTTAGCGACTGGATTATGACTGTTTTATTTAGAGACGAGCACTATTACGACTGTCATGATCAGTCGTAAATCAGTCGTAAAGTTCTGTTTAGTGACTGATTTCCTACTATTTATGCAGTCTGGAAAAACATGTTTTTTTGTAGTGTGATATTATATCAGGTCATATAAGTGATTATAGATATTCCCACCTCAGACTAATACGGGTCATGAGTCCAGACATATATCATCTTAAGATATTATGAATGAATCCACCACAAATATATGTGCCATCTAAGATCATGTGATCTTAAAATCTCATAAGGAGGATTGAGAATATATGTTGGATATATATTATAAATATATTTTCTCCATAACTTTAAAAGAAACCTTGAGCTTAAATGGGTGATCTAATTATAGGCCAAGGAACAAGGATTACATAAAGTTTATGAATCCGAATATCCAACATTTGAAAGGAGAAAAGTAATAAGCTGGTAAAGAATAGTATCTACCATCTGGTATCAACCATCAATGTCTTGGCAAAGATCTTCGGACAAGAAAATAAATTACAGACGTCCATATGCAACAATGATAGCAAAATAAAATGCCAGACACATTGACCCGAGAAAAGAATGACTATGTCATCCCAGCTTAGCACCACACGGTTTTGATGTCTTAGAGACTCAACCAAGTTGCTACAGTGTCTAATATAAGACCAAATAAATGTTCCAAATAAAGTTCCATAAATTCAAAGGAACCTCGGAAAGAAAGAAAGGTGCATGAGATAAAATTCCGAGTTTTATTAAGGAAACCATCCCAGACATTGAGATATAAGGCTGGCCAGCTGAACAGCTAGGTACCATACAATGTAACTTGGAACGCCAACTTAGAAGGTTACAGGTCCTAGATAATGAATCTCAAAATCGGTTATACCATGTCTGGAACTCAGTGGAACCATATAAAGATATAAGTGTGTCGACACATACATTTATAGAAAAGAGCAAGTATGTAGCACATGAATAATGAAACGAGAATCATGAATCCACACAAGAGTACTCATAATTAATATTGAAAGAAACGTGGGGTTTCTAAAGTGATATATAAAAGGCGTGTTGTATTGGCCATAAATATGTAAACGCCATATGATGCCCAGTGAATAGATAAATCCTGAAAGAAAGGATAAAATCGTGAGACAGACCAAGAGAGGTCTATATAATCCAAAGTGGTGGATACTACTACATATGTCACTACATATAATGTCTGGAAGAAATTCAAAAGATGTAGTATGTTTTATATGACTCACTGGATGATGATAATATTATTGGTACCTAAAAGGTTTACCAAAATATATTGAGCTCAGAATCATAAGATAAGAAAAGAAGTTCTCATGAACAGCATTTTGCTAAAGCTGTCCATGGACTGAATCAAATTGCTACATGTAAGCAAATGAAGAGTTCTATAAGAACAATTCAAATCAGTCCATAGAGGAATTTTAAATTCCTTGTGTTTATACTAACCATCCTAAGAAAGGTTAAATTATTATTCATTGAACCTTAGAAAAGGGTTATAGACCATCACCACAAATTAGCCAAATTTTGGTAATACTTTTGGTTGGTCAAATTCTCAGCATGAACCAACCAAGTTGTGGTATGAATGAATAAGCTATCATAAAGATAAGCTACAAGATCAAAGTTCATCTTTGAACAAAAGGGTGTAGGACCGCATTATGCGTCCTTATGCGACCCAACGGGTCCGACCATATTTTAAGATTTGGTCCATGATAAAGCTGTAGATCATGGATGTCATTAGACATGAGTTTGATGATCTATAGAATCAATTATATGGTCAAGGCCATACACGACCTGGATCAATCCAATCGTCCATATATGTGTGTGTATGAATTGACGACATATTAAGACTGAAAAATGTCTCAGATCGATCATAGATCATCTATGGATATATGTAAACAAGGATCATGATCTAACCAATATGAACTATGTGTAAAAGTTGTCTATGACAAAAGAATATTATACTCATAATATTAAGACATATCCATAAGTCCTAAAAGATCTAACTTAACTCTTACTTGATATAATGATGATCCATATTATATAAAGGATCTAATGACCAGAGTATAGAGTAGTATAAAATAGTACATCTTATCTAAAGTACTAGAAGAGGTCATTATCAAAGATGGTACATATTTTTCCAAGTACCATCAGGATTCTAAGAGACATGATATGTCCGAACAATACAAGATTGTTCAAGTAAGAATCCATGAACATCCATTCGGCAAGTGATGTTCAAATCAGGGGAAGTAGTATGTGTTGTACTCTTTTTCCTTTCCTTGGTTTTCCTTTTTACCACATCGGGTTTTGAGTTTTCCGGGACAAGTTTTAATGAGGCAACATTAAGCATATTACTAACTCATATGGTTATGACCATCCAAGGGGAAGTGTTATAATATCCATTGTTGTGGATGGATCATAACCAAGTACTTAACCAAGTACTACATAAGTCCAACAAGTACAAGAGGAAGTCCAAGGAGGTTTATATCCAGCTCATCTACATTCAAGCCCAAAGTTCAAAGCCCACATGGAGATCCATTCAACCTTGCCATCATGAGCTTTAACCAAGACTTGATATTGTAATGAATGTAGTCAATATTTGTAATCAATGTGTAGATTCTATTTGATGTAAACTCTTGTACCAACCTCCACTATACATTCTCACAAATCACTCTCCAAACTCCTCTCATTTCTAACAGATATGATATAATGGTTATTTTCCTTAAAGATATTTTGAGATACAGGATGGGGATAAATATATTTGGCGGAAATTGGGTCATCCTACATGACTATTTAAGGTAACCAATATCTATCCTCTCTCAAAATAAATAAGTATAGTATATAGTAATTTAAACATTACTATTAGCTCAAGAATAGCTTATGATGGAAAGACATGCATAAGAAAAATATGGCAACAGTATAAATGGTGGTAAACTTGGAGTTTTTGATATATAGTCATCTTCAATAATGTTATTGACATTATTGTGAAAAACTAGAGGTTTTTCGCATATAGCATGTCTTAAGAAAACAAAGGAAATGATCATGGGTGATGATAGATCATCAAACAAGTTCAATATATGTGATTTCTTTAAACAGTCTTAAATCAGGATCTCACTATAAAAGATTTGTTACATAATTCATCTCAAATGGGAAAACTGAATATGTTATTGGTTCTAGAGTGGAATTCAGTGCGATATTTTAGACATGGAATGTCATCATCTCGAGGGGGAGAATTAAAGAATCCATAGTGAGTGGAACATTGAGATGATTATGTTCACACTCAGAAGAGAACTTAATAAGAACTTGATAAAGTAAATTCAAGTAAGATGATCCCCATGATCAGGTGTAAACATGCAATTTTGCATGTAGTCATATACAATCCAAAAAGGATAAAGTATATGGAATAATCATAAATATGCTCGCAAAATTGCTAGAAGCATATAAACAGCTGATGCAATGAGATATGAGAAATGAATTATAATGAGAGTTATGAAAGATAGTCCATTTATAAAATGCTTCCCAGACATTTTAATGAAATTATGAAATCTCATATTCCAGCTGAAAAAGCTCCAATAAGAAATGTGTCCTAAAAGAACGATATATGAGTCTATGGCACGCTAGAGACGTGATAGACCACTTTGGTTTCAAAGAATCCTCAAAATGAACAAATAAATAAATAGAGGATGAATCTCTTGATGAGACCGTTGATATGGTTAATATGTAGTCAGGTACCTGGGTAAATCATCGATGATGATAAAGAGATCTCGATTAACCATATCAGTACAGATAAAAAGATGGAACCAAAGAGAAAATAGATTGTCGACAATAAATGGAAAAACGCTATATAAATAATGATCATGAATCTTCTTCTTATATGAGAATAGAGTGAATTGATTCGCCAAAGAGTGATTGAGGCAATCAATTCCATTCTCGTTTGAAAACGATAAATTTTTGGACTAAAAGTCCAAGGTGTATATATCTCCAAATAATGAAATGAAAGATGACCTTGAGGTATGAAAAACGGCTTCTTCCAAGGCCACTGGAGAAATTTTAAGAAAGATGCAGTATAGTGAGATGTCTGGCAGGACATAAAAGACTTGAGTTGAATCTTGATATTTAGTAGTCTCTGGAGAATTAATGATGTTCTCAGGAACAATAGAATTCTGCAAAAGTTAGAATAAGCCATATATAAGGTATCTTAAATATGTAACTGGTGATATGTTTACGGCACAGTTTGCCGAAATTTCCATTTTAATGAGCATGAATTTCCAGAGTTAGGGGGAGGAATTAGAGAAATTTCTAAAGAGATTGCATGATGTACACAGTCGTTGTTACACCTTGATCCCCTACGAATCAAAGAGAACTGAAAGTTTAGAAAATTGTCATTGGCATAATTTGGCAAACCAGTTACCAAAATGTGTTCACAGATACAATAAGATATACCCGCCGGAAAGGCTCCATCAAGAGTTGTTGTTCCTAAAGAACAAACTGATGGTAACAAAATGAATGAACCTAGGGTTCAGGTAAAGAGGAGGAGACCAGCGGATTATAAAGATGAAAATCTCCAAATTAAAAAGAAGTTGGTAAAGTAAAATCGAAAGGTTTTGAATGAACCTGATATTATAAGAAGGCATAAGTGAAATGTTTCCAGAAGAATCTGATATTGAAAGATGTCTGATTGAAGATATAAGTGAAACGGTTCAAGAAGAACCAAATAAAGATGATCCAGATGACGAGGAGGGACCAGAAAAGTGTGAGATTTCCATCAACTATGCATGTGATGAAAAGTTACAAAATAAAAGATGTTGATGGAACATTCTCCTTTTCTGTGTCCAAAAAGATCGATCATGAGATTGATGATCCTGATCCATGGTTCATTTTAGAATGTCAAAAAGACATGATTGGGAGGAGTATGGCAGAAAGCCATTGAAATTGAATTACTATCTCTGAATAAATGGAATGTCTTTTGACATATAGTCATAAAGTCTGAGAATATAAATAATGTTGGGTATAAGTTGGTATTCGTTAGAAAAGTAACACGATATAAAACCTGATTAAAGTTGCCCAAGGTTTTTCTCAGAGACCAGGAATTGATTTTGAGGAAATGTATTCCTCGGTGATGGATGCAATTACGTTTAGATTTTTGATGAGCCTTTCGGCATCGAAAATTTTTTGAAATGCATCCATGGATGTTGTGACAACATATTTATATGGATAGTTGGATAATGATATATGAGACACCCTGAAGGATTGAAAATGCTTGAAGCATTCAGGGAGATTTGTTCAGTCAAGTTACAGCGATCAGTATACGGATTATTTGTGCATCAATCAAACTATATGAAAAAGGCTATTGTAACGCTTTCGTATAGATAAAGTGACTCATTTGAGTACTCCAATGGTAAATTGATCTCTCGAAGTTGAGAGAGATGGTATTCTAAAAGATCCTGATAAGATCTTATATAAAGAAATACTTTGGAGATGCTAATGGTAGTAAAACATATGTGAGTTTATATATCTTGCAAGTTGTATTTTTAAATATAATTTTAGACTCTAATGTCTCTTCAAGATATAGCTCATTTCCTGGTTATGGAAATTAGAATGGAGTTGAGAATATAAATGTTCTCTCCAAAGTATGTTTTAAATTAGGATTGATTTATTCTAGAAAACCCGAGTTTGGTGTGGTTTTGCAGATATATTATATATAAAAATTCGAATGCAAACCGGATGTGGTTTTACAACTGGTAAAACCGGATTTTGCGTGTTCCGAAAAACAATAGTTTCGACTTTTTCAACGCATGCCAAGAATGTGTATGACTGGGTCAGTGAGTCAACACATACAAGAATCAAGCGGGTTAGTTAATAAAAAAAGAGCCAACGAAAATATTTGAAGACAATTCAGCGTGTGTCGCTTAATTCAAAAAAAGTTATATATTAAAGGCGACGAATAAGCATATCTCTCCAAGATTTTTCTCATACATCCGCGAGTTCGAGAAAAATAAAAAAGTGGACATCGAGAATGTACGGTCATGCGACAGTCCAGCTGACTGTCTACCAAGGCGTTTTCCATTCCGAAACACGTCTATGGTATTGGAATGTAGCGTTTGTGAAGAAATAGTTATTATTCTCAGGGGGAGAATGCGGCAGTGTACTATTTTTCTCCTCGTCATGGTTTTTATCCCAACGAGTTTTTCTGTGACAAGGAGGAATGTTAAAGATAATATAGATAATGATTATCTATTTGAGGAGATAATGCTTATCTCCTTGTTTTGTCTTTTTGTTATATGTCGGTAAAACTAACTGACTTACCATTGCTATAAATATAGCTTCTCATGCATTTGTAAATGGTATGACAGAAACAATAATAATGAGAAAGAGATCAAGTTATTTGTGCTCATTATTTCTCATCTCTCTCGTTACTTTCCAAACAAGAAAGAAATACAATTATCTCATTTATTTNCATCTCTCTCGTTACTTTCCAAACAAGAAAGAAATACAATTATCTCATTTATTTTACAACAGTATTGAGTATTTAGATTCGTCTCATATATAAGTTAGAAATTTATTACAAGTAAGAATAAACGCATCAAACTGTAGCATCTTAATAAAGAGAGTATATGCCCGAAGTGACATATAAACGGATATCATAAGTTAAGCTTCCTACCAACAAGGTAAACATGAACAGAGCTAAGCTTCTCTTTTCTACTATGTGGTGACGTAATACGTGAAGTGCTTGTTAACGGTGTGAGCAGCACTCATCGGGGAATAATGTGTATTCACATGCTCATAAACAAATGAAATCCAACCTTAGATTATATCTCGTATGTCTCCAAAGTAGGATTAAAAGGTTTATAAATCTTTTTTAAGTAAACATGTATATATATATATATATCCCATGATGTTGGACAAAAAGATAACATTCAACCGCAGAAAAATTAACATTCTCAAAAATTTATAACAGTAGGAAGTCAATTTACGCGAAGTCTCGATATTCTTAGGACATCGAGATTAGCGAACTGGAGGGGGCGCGATTCCCAAGTAATTATTTTGATTACTATTTTTCTGTTTGATTAAAAATAATTCATAACCAAACCAATCGCAAGCCGCTACGTGTTGTGGAGTCTGCAAAAAAGTGATGAAACGGATTCATTGCCAAGAACTCACGCGTCAGAGGTTCACAAAAAGTAGATTATTATAATAATTTTTTTTTTGGAATTTGTGTGAACCTTGGGTAAAATCCCTCAATGGGATGTTCTTAGAACCAGATCCTTATCTCGTCATTGTCAATATCCTTAGAACCAAATCCTTATCTCGCCATTCCTTTCTACATCTTTTTTTTGGTCAAACAAAGAATACTACGTCGAGGTACTCCGTTGCATCTTATTTGCCACTTCCTGGATTTATGACATGAATTCCTGCATAACTAAGCAATCTGAAAAATGTACAGTATAATCATTAGCAAATCTTACATGGTTTTGTATGATTTAAAAACTTAATCAAAATAATTTTCAGTACCACAAAATACAATTCGATTCGGAAATTAAAATGTGACCTTGACCTACATACATAATTTAAAATAATAAAAATGAAATTTAATTTAAATCAGGGAAAAATGTCTAATCATATATAAAATAGTGTAACTTTCATAAAAAATAAATAAACAGTGTATTTTTCAAATTTTAAATCCTAAATAAGATATTTTCGTAATCTATATTATTAAAAAGGAAGTACCCATATAAAATACCCCTTAGCTTTCACTTTTATTTACAATGATATGCCATATAAGTAATTAAATGAACATATATTTAAGTAATCTTTGTCTTTTCCTATTTATTAAACAATTTCTTAAATCAATTTTAGCTTAATTTTCTTGTTCAATGTATTCCCTAAACAAATTTAGCTGATTTTTAGGAATATTCTTATTTAAAATTGATTTTAACAATAAAAACTTGGACAACGTTATCATTAATTATTTTGAACAAAATTTAAGTTTAAATTCGATATTAAACAATATTATGAATATTCCAAAAATATATGTTTAACTTACCATTATTTATTTTTAACAATAAAAGTTATATGTGCTAAGATTTTAAATATATTTAAAGTACTTATAGAACAAGATGAAATATTTGTAACTGAATATTATTTTAATATAATTAAATCTCACCTGAGATTATATATTTTGAAGAATTTACAAAATATATCTTTAACCATTTCGGTTGCTATTAATTATTTTCATCAAGAATATTTAATACTGAAATTTAAATATCTATGATTTACTTGTAAAACAATGTTTAATGTTGATAACCAAATATTATTTTTCTAACGTATTTAAATATAACTATACTTTTCCATATCTGATCAAAATATTTAAATTAGTTTTACATTTGAAAAAAAAATTTCATGTTACAAGAAATATTACTCAAACTATCAATAGGTTAATATTAACTTGTCAAAATTTTAACAACGGGTACGGGTCACTATTTTTACAGCACATAAACTATTCGACTATTGTGTTTATAAAAATTTAAAAATATGAGAAATATTTTAAAAATAAACAATAGACATTTAAATAATATTTATTTATATAAAAATGAAAATAAGTACCCGTCCTCTAGTTATCCCTAAATATAATAAATACCCGTCCTCTAGTTATCTCTACTAACATCCATGGTTTCTAGTCTTCCACTCAAGTTGTTAACAGCCTCAAGCAACTTTTGTATGGTGATGCTGATGATGTGCATATCAGTATGAGATTCTTCCTTCAAAACTCACAAACCAAAACAGTTTAGATACTACCACAAAACGAAAATTTTTAATAACACTTGATACATACCATTTCTGGAGCAGTTTCTTTCTCCTTCTTTCGTTTTGTGGAGGGGCACTCATCCACTTTATCAGGAACACTAGGTGCAGTAACATGAGTTTTTCTCTTCAGGCGCTTGGTAGGTGGCACTACATCCCAAAACTTGTCTTTTAGCTGATCATTGAGGATGTCACCTATCATGTTATCCAAATCCTCAGGAGGTGGTTCATCTTCACCCCATTTCGGATATGTATCCTCCATTGCTTTTACAATCATATGCCTTACACTAATCTGCATTGTAAAGTACAACAATTACTAAGTAGAAAAAATAAGATGGAGAATTGCAAAGAAAATAATCATACCTTCTGATAGTTTTCTTTTCTTGTGCACAGAAGTTTGGGAAGTTGATACGCTGGCGAGAACCATGCCATGATAGAAGCGGAAACTCAGCTTCCTCTATCCGATGCCCATATATCTCATCTAAGCCTTGCACATACTCGTATATCCAAATTAGCAATGCATGAACACAACCATGTAGTGTGCAACTCCTCTTTCCTTCGTATGTCACCACGATAATGGAATCCATAAGGCTGGTAAATGCTACACGACCCCATGGATAGCGCTGGAAAGCTGCTGGACCCATCACCTTTTTCGCCAAATGCAGAGGTATTCTACGATTGCTTGAAATTCCACATATTCCAATGGATAGTAGAAACAGCAAGCCAACCATTGCACGTTTCTCTTTAGGCCAGTTATACTGACGCTCGAGAAAAGGGCTTGAAGTTCATTCAACTTGGGTCATTGATATCACTCAAATTACCCTAATGAGTGAATTACTCTCATCAAAAGAGGTTCAATTGTAGTACTTAGGGATCGAATCCACAAGGAGCTAAGGAACCTAATAGATCTAATAGTTATATGATTAAGCTAGGCTAATAGGTTTAATGCAGTAAATAATATAGCAAAACAGTAAACAAGATGAACAAGATGGTTGTTCAGCTTGGCAAGGAGTTGTTTGATGGAATGATGGTTGTTAGATCTAGGGTTTATATTCAGGTAATCAGGATTATAATTGCTATAGGTGCCTTAACAAGTTGCATGCATGATATTAAAGAGCTTCAACTCTTAGAGTTG
>OVBX01007345.1:0-10936 GCA_900406325.1 Erucastrum elatum
AGATTACATTCTCCAACGAGATATATATCTTCGCTCTGATCTTCAACAATGGTGGTAGTCTTGTCTTCATGCTTCTTCGGAGGATTGAACCGGTCCGGTTTGATATTACCGGCTTGTTGATCTTTCTTGAAAAACCGACACTCCGACTTCATATGGCCCGGCTTGCCACAATAGTAGCATGTAACTCTTGGACGTGACTTAGATCTTCTTCGAGATTGGTCTCGTCCTCTGCTTTTGTTGTGAACACGAGTCTCCTCTCTACCTCGTCTATCAACGATGTTAGCTTCTGAATAAGAACTCGAGCCTCGTTCCTTCCTCCGGACTTCTTCATTTAGAAGGCTATCACTGACGGTGTCCATGGTAAGCTTTCCCTCTGGTGCTGAATTGCTTAGAGTGACAACTAGTGTGTCCCAACTCTCCGGTAGTGAACTGAGGAGTAANTTGTTTGATTGTTGGCCGGTGGTTCGACCTATGCCTAGAACGGTTCGGGGGTGTTACAATATCAACTTTATTAAGCTGATTTACGAGCCCCTTGAAATTATTCAAGTGCTCCATCATGCTCTGGCCATCCTTGTACTCCAACCGTCGAACAAGAAGAGCTTTGTTTCGAGGTGTTTTCTTTTGAATCATAGATTCAAGTTTTGTCCATAATTCAAAAGCATTTGTGTAGGTGGAGACGTGTTCAAAGAGAGATCGGTCAATGTACTTACGGATTACAGAAACCGCCTTTCGGTTTAATATTTCCCATGTTTTGTCATCCTTTCCTTCCGGCTTCTTCTTCATGATGATGGGTTCATGCAAATCCTTACAATAAAGGTGATCCTCCATCATCGGTTTCCAATAGGAGTAGTTGTCCGTCGTGAGTTTGAACATGTCACCTTCAACGGTAACGGTAGCCTCCATCTTGAATCACACGGAATCTTTGATGTTATGGTTGAACCAGGCTCTGATACCACTTGTTGGGAAATCTTCTAATATTCTTCGTGAGATGAAGATGGGAATTAAACAACCAAAATTTAAGAAGAAGATTTTTAATATTTAGGAAAGGGATTCACTACAAAAACTTTGTTATGGGAAACTCTCTCTTACAAATGATTTCTCTCTTATTGCCTTGCTTGATTCTTGATTGTTACAAATGGTGCTAAACACCCATATTTATAGTTGTGGAGAAGAAGCTACTACAACTTCTACACACTTCTTTTTCTACACACTTCTATTTCCATACACTTCCTTTCTACACAATTCTTTCCTCCTTCTCCACTTCTCTCTAGATATTTTTTCTTCTTGGACTTGGGTTATAACTTAATTAGTAATTAATTTGTTGGGCTAATGAGGGAAACCCAACAGGAGAGAGTCCCAAGAGAGTGCGAAGGAGCATAGACAGAGAGACAACACTAAGGGGGAGAGGAGAGAGGCTGAAGAGCATGTGTGGGAACAAAGACAGAGAGAGAACAGTAAGGGGCAAAGGAGAGAGGCTAAAGAGAGTGTGAAGGAACATAGACACAGAGAGAAGAACACTAAGGGGCAGAGAGATTTTGAGAAAGAAAAGAATGCGCAGGAACAAAGACTGATGGTAAATTAAACTAAAAACAATATCTGTTACTTGTATTTTACTAATGGATGATAATGACGAGACAGAGTAAACATTTGAGGAGAAAAAAGAGAGAGCATAACTTCTTTTTTTTTAATCTCAGGGGATAGCAGAGAATCACAAACTAGATGCACACTGTCAAGAAGACAATCTGCAAGTAGAAAGACAGAGAAAGAGCATTGAGTGGCAGACACGACGAGAAGCTCAAGAGATGGAAAGGAGAAAGTCCATAGCGTTTTTAGAGGAAAAAAGATCGAGGGTAAAAGACAACGTACCTTGCTTTGTTATACATTGTGGATTTTTCATTTGATACTACTTATTCTCAGGACAAGCTTGACAAAAAGAGACAGAGACATGTGGAGAAGCTGGAGGTAGAGGCTGAAGAGAGTTCTGAGGGACAAAGATTGAAGGTAGAAAATAACTCAAATCTCTTCTTTACTGCGAGTGCAAGGAGAAAAGAGAACAATTACTATTTTTACTGATTTCAGTCACTCTATGATCACCCGTGACCTTGTCTTATGCTCGTTTGCTGTTTATAATCTTTTATTAAGTTGCTTATATTTGATATGTTCATTCACAGGCAAAAGCTATTCCGTATTCCAAAGGGCTTGAACGATTCAAGGATATAAGCCCAAGACATGATGAAATAGTGGGCGGAGACAAAGGAGCGAGGAAGATGGTGAAGAAATTTGAGGAGAGCGACCAAGGATTGAAGGTAGTAAATAATAGATGATGATAATGATGAAATTAACTGACTCCATAAGATTTCAATAGGAGAAAAAGACAACTTAGCTCAGTTTTTATTGACTTATTCACCAGGAGAAGAAGCATGCTCATGATCAAACCAAATAAGGAGGGAGGCTAGTTTTGAGACGATCTGGTGTTTTGAATTTCAATCATCAAAAACATTTTCTCTCAATTGGTTTTTGAAATCTTACAAGAAAAAATTGTATGACTTTATGTACATTTGAAGAATGATTCCGATATATTTAGTCATTCCATTTGTAAAAAAGACAAGCCTGCTTTATATCATTCTTTTACTTTTGCTACATTAAGTGTTTGGAAACAAAAAAAATACTAATTCATTCGTTGTAAGATGATAATTGATAAGTTCGAGCCATTCTCATTACGATTTTAATCATGTTGGGAATAGCTGTTCAAGAAACAAAAAAAAATAATCCGTTTTTTTAGAGAAACGGAGAAACATTTTCCCTCCAAAAAAAAACAAAAGAAGTCGAGTGGTACGTATTATAAAAAGTACAGTTATGGAAACTTACTTGCCACGCAAGAAACTTTGGAGTTAAAGAATCAAACTTTAGAGTTTCGGGAGAGAAAGAAGAGAGAGCGCTAAGAAAAGAGAAACCCAGAGAAGATAATCGAAGAGGCTAAAGAAACTTACTCTGCAGGAACAGAGTGTCGATATACATGGAAGAACCCAAGGTAACAACTCAACAACAATTTGCTCTGTTTTTTTTCTACTGTATTTTACTCGCCCTTGGAAACAGAGTCGAACTATGTTCTTGTGAAAGGGGTGATGTTTTGATTCTCATTTTAATTCTCAGGAACGAAATCTGGATCTGAGGTCGAGCAAATCTGATCGGAGACACAAAAGGGATTCAAGAACCTGGGCAGGGAAGAGGGTAAAGGAACAAGAACACGATCTTTTACTCTACTATGTTATTTACTGTACGTGATTAGTCTGATGAATCAAGAATGCGAATTTCTCAGGAGAACAAAGAATCCGGTTTAAGAATCAACGGACCGGGTCAGGTTCGTGATCACGCAGACGTACTGAAACAACCGAGAGATATTGAGATGCAACAGCAGAGAAGCCGTCATGAAACAGGGTCGAAGAATAGGGTAAATAAACTTAAACTTTTTAACACAAAGAGTTTATAGTTTTAACGTTTCCCTTTTCGATTTTGATTCTCTCAGACTAAAAAATCTTGATCGGGAAAGGAGTGAACCCAAAACGACATCTGAAGAAGAGAGAATCAAAAGTGGTTATCAGGTTCGTCCAGGTGAAAGAATGTGTCCAAGTTATCGACTCACTGGTCTCTGTGACGATGGAAGCAATTGCCTTTTCAATCATCCTACTTGTAAGGTATTACACACTTCATTTGATTGTATCTCAAATGTAACTACGATTGGTTGTTGTTGTTGTAGTACGTAATGCTTATCTTCCTTGTAGCAAAAGTAACAGAAAATCTTCATTTGAGTCTTTTACTTGCAGTTCTTCAGGAGAGGATATTGTAAGGACGGCTCAGATTGTAAATTCATTCACGCAAAGAACAATGAAGCTCCACGTGTACCTAATAGTACTAAGCGTCAACAGCTTTCTTCAAATGTGAATATCTTAGCTGAGTTTTCTCACCCAAAAGACAGGGATGGTGCACAACCTATGCCTCAGGTAAAGAGATTGATTCAAGAACTTGAACTTTTGTTCTTGTTTTGCTTTTTCTTTCCTTGATGGTAGCACGTTGCTCTTTTCGTAGGCTCATGATGAACCGCAGGAACAGAGACAGAAACAAAGAGATAACACTGAGTGTCAGAGATATGTTGAGATGGGAAGGAGAGACACTGAAGAGATTGTGCTGAAATATAGACAGAGAGACATCACTGATTCTCAGAGGTATTTTGAGATGGGAATGAGAGACGCTCAAGAGATTGTGAAGAGACATAGACAGAGAGAGGCCAGTGATCAGCAGACGAGAAAGGCTCAAGAGATTGTGAAGGAGAGAGACATCACTGAACGTCAGAGATGTATTGAGATGGGAAGGAGAGACGCTCAAGAGATTGTGAAGCAACATAGACAGGGAGAGACCAGTGAGGCGGAGGAACAAAGATTGATGGTAAAACTAAACTGAAACACTTATCTGTTTTTCTAACTTCCATTTAAGAGGTGGCAAGGATCCACAATAGATTCATGTTATGTCTGGCTTGCTCTCCAAGTTACATGTTATTTAACGTTGTATTTTTGAACTTTTGATACTCAGGCTACAACTTCTGATAGGAAATTCGATGAGAGGAAACATCAAACAGAGTCGAGCTTTATGGCGGGATACAAGCGAATGGGGATTGAACATGGAGAAGGGGGTCAGAGGGCAGAAGCTGAAGAGATTGTCCACGAACAGAGAAGTAGACAAAACAGTAGGGAGACAAGCTCAAGAGTATATGGAGATACTGGAAAGAGTGTGGAGGAACGAAGAGTTAGGGGTAAATAAAGATGGCGATGGGTTCTAAGAGGAAACAGAGTTACGAGACACACCAAAAAGAAGTCTCAGATTGTTTGGGATGCAAGAAACCGATACCTGTTGGGAAGATTTAGGTCAAACTTTTTGTAGTAGTTTCGATCTTGTGTGTTTATTCATTGTTGTGTTTGTTAGGTCGGTTGATCACTCATTTCTTACTTTTGCTATAGCAGTACAAGTGCCTCTCAAGCAGTTGATACCTCAGCTTTTTTAAAGCTTTGCGAAGAAGACATGTTAATAAATAAAAAACCTGAATAACCAATTTAAACATTTTATTTTTAGCCATCATATGATCCACATTATTTTTTTGTGTAATGAGTTTTGTTTGTCGATGTCTTCTCAGAACCGAAATGGATTTTTGCTCTATATTTGATTTGATCATCACATGTCCATCATTGCTTCATATTCTCCACCTTCGGTTTCTCCAAGCAAAGAGACTTAGATGATGACGGTTCAATATGAAAAGCGAGAATAAATCGATCGACAAAGACGGAGAGTTTTGTATCATGACTTAGGTGAATTCTCCATCACCCTTAAAATTTTTGTACGCTGATTTAATTAGTAACAAGGTCAAGAATTTAAAATTTGAAGCTTTGTGTCACATATAATCCAATAAAAAAAAACAATAACGCAACTGTGATGTTATATCACTCAGTGTTGGGATGATGATGACGAGATCGACCCAAATTTGGAGTTTGATAGTAAGATTGTTAACCGAGACTTACATGGATTTCATCATAGAAGATAAAAGAAACCGTTTTGCGGTTCTTTTGCATTGTCACGGGAAAAGATTGAACGAATGATTGATATTATGAAGAAGCTTAAGGTTTGTGTTAAATTGTTCAAACAAGTGGATGTATCAATGTTAAGGGGGAGGAATCAATAAACTATGGAGTTGCGTTTTTTTAAAAAAAACTAAGACTACACTCCGGATCCTTGGGTCACAAGGAATGCAATGCAATGTATATTTTAGTTAAAAGAATAATGAAAGTGCAAATTCATTGTATCTTTAATTCATTATTTTGACCTTAACAGAGATGATATTAGCGCATTAATTTTTCTGTATATGTTCTTTTGAAACTTTCGGAAAATTATCAAAATTTTATGTCTAGTTTTTGTCCCTTTTGTTTCCCATTTTACGATCTTATAAGCATTCCAAACATTCTTTCTAAATGCCAGTGAGACATTAGTTGCATCTTTACGTTCAGAAATCGGTTTGATATTTCTATTTCCTACCGGAAATCTGACGGCGAAAAGATCTTCTTGATGTGTGTTAGTTAGCAAGCAAATCGATCGATCTTCCTAAGTAAGGAAGCTGTAGGGGTTGAAAGACCAGAGTGCCCGACCTTTTCTTTCAGGTGGGACTTTCTCACCCTGTCAATTCCTGCGATTCCTTATGTGGGAATCAATGAATTGCTGTGGTAAACTTATAAAATGTGTAACTAATTTTTGGTGATTTGGTTATAAAAAATTGGAGACATTTGTTATACTTTATTAAATAAAAATCAGAAGTTGGACTAATCTTTAGTATTGTAGCCTAAGTATTAGCTGGATTTTGGCCCAGACATTTTCTAATTAATAAAAAAAGAAAAACGCTTGGTTTTATCTTTATATTATGTGTCAATTTTTCTAGGAAACAACATAATTTGGGGGAGGGAGGGGGTTATAAAGCATAAAATGACACAAGTAATCATTTAGAAAACAAAATTAGGTGTTGCCCAAAAAAATAGGTTTTTCATTGTCATTGATCATGAGTTTTGATTTCGAAGGCGATTCGACATTTCTGCTATAAGGGTAAGTTTATCACTTGTTATGAAATTGATTGTTGATCATATGTTTCATAGTGATTTATTTATTGAGAAGTTTCTTTGAAAGTGACAAAAATTCCGAAGAATCGTCATCAATTTGAACCGTTTTCGCAAATTTTGTAATATGATTATATTATGACATTTCTGGTATGAAAAGAAAAACAGAAAGTCATTAAATATGAATATATGCATCTTATGAAATCTCTGATTAACTAGGTGGTTTCTGCGTAATGTGCATAAATAATTTTTGGATTAAGAAAATCGAAAAAGTCAAAGTGGGTTAGAGGCCAGTGTACTGAGAATTTACCATGCTAGTCTAGGTCATGGATCAAATCCCGCAAGTGTGAAATCACGGGTGGTTTAACCGTGCTTTCTAGATAAGTATTGAAGAATGCACCATTTGGTCTTACACTTATAGCATTTTGAAACTTGAAAATATCATATCATTTTTATGTTGCTTATGTATCATGTGATTAAAAATCAGTATATTAGGAATAATAATGTTATGTTTAAGTACCTTTAGCCTGATGAAAGCAAATGAAAGTGGGATGGCGGAATCAAGTGCGTATCCAGTTCGTCCCGGTACAAAAGATTGTCAGTTTTATCTACGAACTGGTCGATGTGGCTACGGAGAAACTTGTCGCTACAATCACCCAAAGGTAAGAAACAAAACTATCTATTAAGCTTTATCATGAGTTGCAATAAACCTTACGGCTTACTTTGCAACATCATTATAGGAGATACCACCAGAGAAGATTAATATGCCAAAGTGTAAGGTACGAGTGCATATTGTAGAGTAAATAAAACTATATTGTTCTGAGCGTGATGCATTTAAATTAAGCTTATTGTCCATCTACTAAAAGGGACATAAGTTGTTCTAGTATTCAAAACCATTATATAGGTAAACAGTTTCTCCTCTGTGTTCAATTGTTTTCAGTATTTTCTGAGAGGAAAATGTAAGGACGGCTCGCATTGTTATTTTGATCATTCAAAGGAAGGGGATGGTGCAGAACATACGCGTCAGGTAATTTCATCGCAGGGACTATACTATTCTTATCCGCCAAATGTGAAAGAGTTATATGAGTCTCTTCTTCAGGGCCAGAAAAGACACAGAACTGAGTCAAAGTCAAGGTCAAGGTCAAGGTCAAGGTCAAGGTCAAGTCCAAGTCCAGAGCAGGGGGTAACTATAACTAAATTTCATCTTTTATAATTTTGATTTACTGTGATCCAAGAGAATGATTCGGAGAGAGTTTGCAGAAACATAGACAGGAAGATAATGAGAAGCAGAGGAGTACAGAGGCTGAAGACAATCTGCAGGAAGAAAATTTGAGGGTAAAGAAACATAAACATGACCTCAGTCTTCTCTGCACTAGTAGATGAAACAGAGTTTGCTCTGTCATCTACTGTTATTTCTCATTTGAATTACTTTTTCTTACAGGAGACGCAAGAAAATGATAATGATCAACATAATCGAGGGGAACAGAGAAAGCTAGATATTGAGAGGCAGAGGAGAGAGGCTCGTTTGAGACTTGAGCAGGTGTTGAAATGACTCATCTAACATTTCTCTATATTGTTTTTTTTTTCTTTGAAATATCACATGAGAGTTTTCTACTTGGTTTTCTTCAGATCAAACAAACAATTCATTTCAATGAAGTGACTCGTATCAGAGAGACACTAACAGAATTCGGATTCATACTTACAGAGGGCGATGGATTTTAATAGGGTACAAAAGAGAATCCTAGCTTCTTGGAACACAAGAAACTGATGCGTTGTGAAGCTTTCGTATTTAACCTCGTGGTTGTTGTGTTGATTAATTTATCGTATAAAGACTGTTTGGGATAAATTTGAGCCTGTATGCTCTGGATATAAGCCTGTAAAAAGTATAATAGATCAAAAAAAGTTAAATATCATAAAATTGATAACAGTTTATAATTAAAAAGTTATATATATATATATATATATATATATATATTGTGCATAACAGTTTGAATCATAAATATATAATCTATTATTGTTTTTTTTGTAAACTATAATCTATTATTGTTAACATCATTATACACATAATTAACATATTCTAAATACAGTTATGTATCTCCGATTTGATTAGTTAAATTGGTTTAATCCACTCTATTAAAATAGAGTCATCATAAATAAATAAAATATTGTAAAATAGTCTCAGCTATATCATCTTCTAGATATTCTGGGTCTGGCTCTCGTGCTAGTAGTCTGCGTGCACCTCTCAAAGATATCCACAACACTTGTCCTTCCAAAGGGTGAGTAGTTTTACCTGTCAAAGTTTACTGCCTTCAAAAGTTTCTGGTGAGTGATGCAATAATCTCAAAGAGATTTGTTTGTTGTCTTTATTCTGTTTTTGGCAAAAGTAGGTTCTCGACCTGACCCACACATCAGCAAGTTTGGTTATGCATCAAGCAGTTTGACAAAGTCAAGGCAATTGTCAATTAGGGTGCTCAGATTTGTAAGTAGACCACCTCTTTGGGACAAAATGTGAGAGATTTTATCTTAAGCAAAAGGCTTTTGCTGCAGAAACAACTTCTTGGTCGCATTTTATTGTTGTTGTTGTTTTGGTGTTGCATTATATCTCATAGCTTTTCACTGTGCAGAATATTCTTGTTCACATATTCCTCACGCAATTAATTGATTCATAAGTCGGCGAAACAACCTTCAACTTGTCAGGTTGGAAATTAAGTCTCCTTTTGGATACATATTGAGCAATTACAGAAAATTATTTTCATAACTAGAAGTTGCAGAGACCCAAAAGCAATAGAGTCTGCATTAAATGTAAACTTGGGCCAAACTATAAACCTTTCAAGAGAGTTATTGAGAAAAAGACAAGCTAAATGGCTGTATCAAATGATTTTGGGTTATCTGTTTGCTTGCACACGTAGTAAGTTGGGGGTGGAAAGAATTGTGGCTTCAAAGGAGTGCACGTGAATGCAATGAAACATATCATCTGTTACAGTCCAATCAGATTCTGACGCTTATGATCATCCCAGTCGAAGTTTCTGCTGTTCTCTTCTCACACACGTGGTCCAACTGTACTTCCATATCATCTCACTTATTTTTTCTGTCCATTTGTAACTTTTAAAGTGAAAAAATACTTTACTAGTTCGTATAAAACTAGGGCATCGTATATTTGGTAAAAATTTAAAAGATTTTTTTAAAATAATAAAATAGTGCATAACGTATGTGCTTTAGTTATTTCATATGTGGAACGATAAGGTTCTTTCAAACTATCTTGATAATAATAGTCATGACGATAACATTATACACCACTAACATTATAACCAAGAAAAATATTTACGTTAAGCAAAAAGTAAAATAATATTTATGCATATCTATTTTGGAATAAAAGTATAACCGTTTCGTTTCACGCTATTATTGCATAAACTTTCCTGGCTTTTCTTATCTGTGACAGACAAGAGGAATTTTATGCAATTATATTGTGATCTAGTATTATCTCCTTGTCGGTTTTATAAAAAAATATTAAGAGGAAATGGTAGAAAAAATTGACCATCAGAGAAAAGCTGCCTAATCTAAGACCAAGCATGTTAGATTTGAAATTTTATATTGGCTGCAGAAGTATTAAGCATGTACAGATATATACTAATACGAATGTGAAAAACAAGCTTAAAGGTTAAAATATTTAAATAGTGTATATCAAACAGTTCAGTCAGTAAAGGTTTTGAATGGATAGGAACATGACTAGATGCATGTGCCGTCGGCTTATAATTATGTCAAAGTAAAACCACAAGGACAATCCATCTCCAAAGGGATGGCTGCAAGATATAAAAATCATGTCAAGATTTTAATAAAGAATAAGGTTTGAATAATGGACTTCCATTCCATTTAATATTTGGTTAAGAACTGGAGATAAAATAAGCTAATTTACTTGACCACGTAATTTGATTTGGGTTAAACTTTGACTATCTCATATTGCTCTCGAACACGTGTATCTAGTATTTTACTTTGTCTTATTAATATCTTCTTTCACGAACAAATGCTAAAACGTTAAGATAAAACAACTGGTAAAACGTTTTAACATTATTGAACCAAGTTATAAAAACAAAACCAACATATTTGGTTGTTTAAATACGTCAAAAATAATTGGGAAAATAGTTTTTTTAGGCCAAAAAAATGATCTTCATATCCCATTAGACTAATTTTATGTGATTCATGTCCTAATAAACTAATTGTTTTCAAAATAGCTATATTGCCCTTAATTTCAATTAAAATTTCGAAATTACAATCAATAAACCGATTTGTAA
>OVBX01007346.1:0-10933 GCA_900406325.1 Erucastrum elatum
ATTTTAAACTTATAAAGTCACAACACATTATCCGCGCGTAGCGCGGACACGGACCTAGTTCTCTTAATGTCCCTAATCCTATGCACAGATAAAAATATATTTACGTTGAAAATCAAAACCCGTTACTTCAACTCAAACGTTCTTAAATTCTTAGTTGTTTTGCCACTTTCAGTGTAGCAGTAAGATAATTTTATTGAACAACTTGGCTACATCGTTCATGGACCGACCAAAGAAAAAGGTCGTACTACGAGCGGTGAACTCCATGAGCTCACTATCCACGATCGTCGAAGAAATTGGAGTAAAACGAATGCGAACAGTGAACTCACTGACCTCGATAACTGAACTAGACGACAACGACCTACTGGCTCTGCTTGTTGACCGGCCAAGACTGAAACTCGAACGGAAAAACTCATACGACGAAAAGTCTTTCAGCGAGTTAAGCCTTTACGACAGCGCACACTCTCTGGAGTACGGTAGGTTTGGTTGGGAAACGCCGACTTTCTCCATCAATGACTCGTTTGACCCTCACCCAATGGTCAAAAAAGCATGGGAGGCTCTTTTCCGTTCTCAAGTCTACTTCCGAGGTCAACCGGTAGGAACCATCGCTGCCTATCCATGCTTCTGAGGAGGTCTTGAACTATGATCAGGTATGGTTTCTGGTTTGGTTTCTTTTAGTTTGCTAACAAACCATGGTGTATATAATATTGTTTGCTTTATCACGATCAAGGCTGGATAATAAACATTTAAAGTTAATTTTAATAAAAAAATAAAATTCCAGAATTTGAGATCATCCTACCTAGTATGATAGTTTTTAAAAATTTAGGGGTTAAGATAAATGTTTTATTGTACCAAGAAACTTTGATTAAGATGTTTCTTGTCTATTATAAGGTATTCGTACGAGATTTTGTACCGAGCGCTCTAGCATTCTTGATGAATGGAGAACCAGAGATTGTGAAGAATTTTCTCCTTAAGACGCTTCAGATCCAGGGACATGAAAAAAAGATCGACAGGTTCAAGCTCGGTGATGGTGCAATGCCAGCGAGTTTCAAAGTTCTCCATAACCCTATCAAGAAGACAGATAGTATCATTGCTGACTTTGGGGAGAGTGCCATCGGGAGAGTGGCTCCAGTTGATTCAGGCTTCTGGTGGATCATTCTCCTCCGAGCTTACACAAAGCCTACAGGAGACCTTTCTCTAGCCGAGAGACCAGAGTGCCAAAAGGGCATGAGGCTCATACTCTCTTTGTGTCTCTCTGAGGGTTTTGATACTTTTCCTACGTTGCTTTGCGCAGATGGTTGCTCCATGATCGATCGAAATGGTATTGTCTCGCTTACTCTTTTTTTTTTAAAACAAAAAAATCTTTGTTTCTCTTACTCTATTGAATGCTTATGTAACTCCATAAACCCAAGAAAACAACACTTAAGAGTGTGACCGTTTAAAACTACTTTGAGAACTCATGCACGTTTTAAACGTCAAAAACTATGATTCAATTCATACACTAGAGCACCATTGGTGGTATTCTATTTTAATACGAGTAGTTATTTTTAAATTTAAAATTAAGAAAAATGTGTAAACTATTGATAGAAGTCAAGTGTCATTTGAGTTTTTCTCAAAAAAAAAAAAAATAACCCATCTCACTCTCTTTCATTCATTTAAATTACTTTTTATTTGTTTAAAGTAGATAGACCTTTTTATCTTACTCTAGCTAGCTCTCATCTCAGTTACCTAGTAACAAAACTTAAGAGCATCGTGTTAATGCTCTTATTGTCCTACATATATGAATAAATCGTTTTGTAATCTATTGCAGGGTGTTTATGGATACCCGATCGAGATCCAAGCCCTCTTTTTCATGGCTCTTCGATCAGCGCACTCCATGCTGAAACAAGACGCCGAGGGAAAAGAGCTCATGGACAAGATAGGGAAGCGGTTGAACGCGATGAGCTTCCACATGAGAAGCTACTTTTGGCTTGACTTCCAGCAGCTCAATGACATCTACCGTTACAAGACGGAGGAGTACTCACACACCGCAGTCAACAAGTTCAACGTCATCCCCGACTCCATCCCGGATTGGGTCTTTGATTTCATGCCTCTCCAGGGTGGCTACTTCGTCGGTAACGTCAGTCCTGCCCGAATGGATTTCAGGTGGTTTGCGTTGGGAAATTGTATCGCTATCCTTTCCTCTTTGGCTACGCCCGAGCAGTCCATGGCTATCATGGATCTTATTGGGGCTCGGTGGGATGAACTGGTTGGAGAGATGCCGTTAAAGATATGTTATCCGGCGTTGGAGAGTCATGAGTGGCGCATTGTCACTGGCTGCGATCCTAAGAACACTAGGTGGAGCTACCATAACGGAGGCTCTTGGCCAGGTGAGTTACCTTCTTTTACAAGTCACTTATAGTTTGAAACTTCGAATGAATTAATTAGTAGATAGTTCAAAGTGAAAACCTTTTTCTCTAATTGATGGGATCAAATATGCTTAAACTTATCAAAATCACAGAAACCAGATAATGTGTGAATTACTATAAATAAATAAAAATTAATAAGATATAGATGCAAAACATGAATGATAGAGATGCTTTATCACTTATGAAATATAGTAGAATATTTTATCTATATGGAGAATCTGATGCTGAATTATACGTCACTCTTTTGTGTTTGTTGAAAGACGAGTTTACAAAAAAATAATATGATTTTCTTCCTTCCCCCAAATATTAGCAGAATTTAGTTTTTATTCTTGTTGTTGTTAATGGTGAAACTAGAGCAACATCCATGTGAAACAGTCTTTTTGTGTTTGGATAATAATTCGACCAAATATAGTTGTCATATGTGACTGATGCAAAATGTAAATGTAGTGCTTCTATGGTTGCTAACGGCGGCCAGAATAAAGACCGGACGACCACAAATAGCTCGACGGGCAATAGACTTGGCGGAGGCACGGCTGTTGAAGGATGGATGGCCGGAGTACTACGATGGAAAGTCGGGAAGGTTCATTGGGAAACAGGCTAGGAAATTTCAGACATGGTCAATTGCTGGCTATTTGGTGGCCAAAATGATGATGGAGGATCCTACGCATGTAGGAATGATCTCAATGGAAGAAGAAAAACATATGAAACCTGTTCTTAATAGATCCTCTTCTTGGAGTTGAATTATATGATTTCAGTTTGTGCGTTTACCTTTAAATAAATTTTTTTTTTGTGCAACACCTTTAGATAAGTACGATTAACAAAAAAAAAATCATCATTTTCTATTTTTATTATTTGGGAAAACACAAGACTATTGTTTTAGTCTACTACGGACCAGCAGGAAATAGGCCAAAGAGAGTAGAAGGAGCCATTGACTATTGACCAATCTTAGTCTTTACATTAAAAGACAATCCGACAGAAACAAATTTGAAAAGAAGAAAGAAAAGACAGTGTACGATCTTTCGATTAATAGCATGTACGTATGTAACCCCACACGTCCAATAATTTGGGGTACTCTACCACGTCAAACACAGTAAAATCGTATGTAATTTATTTCTCATATTTGAGAGGTTCGCAATCATATGCCTATTTCATTAAATATGAACTAATATACACAAACATAGAGTATACATCATAATTTGAAAATAAATGCTACTGTTATAATATTATGATAGCATCAATTATTTTACTAGCAAAATGTATGAATCTATTATATTCACAGTCATCACTTTGCTATTATTAATTCATTCATATAATTATATTTATAGCCCCCTAAATGAGCTAAATATGAAATGGCCCGTTATGCATCCTACCTAGAGGTTTAGAGCTAAAATTTCTGCTTAAGTTCAACACAAAGCTAGATAAAAAAAACCTAAAATCATAACAAAAACAATCTAATAATCAGTTTTTTTTTTTCTCTGAAACGGACTTTGTTTACATATTGACGAGGTCAACATTCAACACGTAGGCCTTTATACGGTAAGATTTCTTTTTTTTTTCTACTGCCGTTTAATTTTATCTAACACAAGCCATCGATTTATTAGTATCTTGCGTGATTTTAGCTTGTATGAAAAAGTGTCAAGTGATAATTAAGATCTAACTTTTTCATGTGGGAATAAAGAATATCAAAAAGAAGGGGAATAGGTTGTTGAGGAGACTGATTAACATGAATCACCGCTCACCAGTAACGTCTTTATCGACCAAAAACCAATTAAAAATGGTGAGTGGATTGCTCAAAGAAAAAAAAAAGTGAGTGGATTAGTATTAGCAACCACCGAATGGGATTTTAATTAGAAGCTAAAACTTTTTCTCACTAAGATAATTTTGTCCTATCCCAAGATAATCTGTCCTATCCCGTGTATATAGTAATTAATCTCACCGGGGCTTATTATGTCTATATGATCAATCCTCGTAACTAGGATTAGTATTGTTACACAAGTACGAACCCTCCTCCTACGCGTTTACACAAGACAACACGTAGTCTTAATGAAACAGTCTGGACAATAAAGAGTACTGCTCCATACCACCATCACCATCTCCTCCGTATTGCCTCGCAGAATGATACAACAAAAGAAATACAACGTTATCATCAAAATTATTGACACATTTTTTATTTGATAATTTGTTTAATTTTATCATAATAAATTGATAAGCTCAAGTTGACCGGGAGAGGGATTTTCATATACACATATTTCTATTCATCTGAAAAATAATTTGCATTATCAACAAAGTTATAAATAAAAGAGTTAATTTGCTAAAAATACATAAAAAAGCAAGAAATTAGCTATCTACCATGAACAGTAAAACTAGGCAAACTGGATGTATGTAAATTACAGTTATATCCTTAGCTATATACTTGTCCTTTTACTTTGTTGTTGTTAATACCTTCGATCATGTTTGATCGACTTATCTTTTCTGTTTAGCGGATTAATGTTTCTCGCTTTGACGAGTTTTGTTGTGACTTTCAATTCAAAACAGAGCTTCACTTCATATCTTGTACTTTTTATCTATGTTTTTGGAATTGAGTCGATCCGGTGAAGCTCACCACGGCGGCGCACGCGGTCAGTCGTTGACAGCTCTCGTACATGAATGACGCATGTCTTCACATGTGTCCTTCCTTTGAAGAGATAAGCTGGAGTCGATGATTCTAGTATGGAGTCGAGTGCGGCAGAGGTGAGGGACGTGGAGAGGAATGGGGAGATGGTGGGTTTGTTGGTAAACGATGTGTAGAAGTGATGAAGAAGATACGTTTGTGAAATAAGGGTGTTAATGTCATTAATTTTTAAAAATAGTTAGTAATAGTGTCAGAATGGTATATCCTTAATTATGCAATATTGTGTGTGTATACAATGCAAATTCCCTAAATAAAAACGAATTAAATTTATAAAATGGAAAGGAAGAAGAAACAGTGTTAAAGAAAACAAACAAGTCAATAAAGGTTGAATTCTTTCTAAGAGCAAATTACACCATATATCCACTTGTTTTTTATCCTCTCAATCATTCTCTCTTTTATTCACAACGCCATTACAGGAGTAAAGCTCTTCCCTTTAGATCTCTCCTCTCACTGGCAACACTTCCTTCGATTGTCCGAATCAGAATTCTCATTGGTTTTTGCTTAAAAATCACTTCTTTTTTTTTTTTTGAAGATGGCGGCGGAGGCGTCGTCGCTGCAGCTTAACTCTCACGAAAACCAATCACCGGGAGGAGGATCGGTTCCGAGCACGAGCACAACGAACACCGCTCTAGCCGTAGTCAAACCCGCCGTCAAAAAACCGTCTAAAGACCGTCACACGAAAGTCGACGGCCGTGGACGGAGAATCCGCATGCCGGCGGTGTGCGCCGCGAGAGTCTTCCAGCTGACGAGAGAGCTCGGTCACAAATCCGACGGAGAGACCATCGAGTGGCTCCTCCAGCAGGCGGAGCCTGCCATCATCGCGACCACCGGAACCGGGACGATTCCGGCGAATTTCTCCACGCTAAACGCTAGTCTACGCGGCGGAGGCGGTGGTGGAAGAACCAACTTTGCTCAGTCGTTGAAGTCTTCTTCTTCTTCGCCGATGTCTTTTCACGGTGGTGGGATGTCTTTGTACGATGAGAGTAACGGTGCTAACGGATCGTCTTCGGTGGATCAGTCTAGGAAGTTGTTAAACGGCGGCGTTTTCGGGTTTCACCACCCGCCGCCGATAATGTCGTCTGAGAGGAATCCGTATAGAGAAGATTACTTCAAGGAGTCTGAAGTAGTAGTGCCAAGTGGGAGTTCTCAGGATCAAGAACTGGGTATGGGTCGTGGGGCGGCGAATGTGGTGCCTCAACCTATGTGGGCGGTGGCTCCTGGGAGTACTAACGGAGGAAGCGCGTTCTGGATGCTTCCTGTGAGTGGCTCTGGTGGGAGAGAGCAGATGATGCAGCAGCAGCAGCAGCCGGGTCACCAAATGTGGGCGTTTAATCCTGGGAGTTATCCGGTTGGGACGGGTCGGGTTGTGACTGCGCCTATGGGGTCGATGATGTTGGGAGGTCAGCAGCTAGGATTAGGTGTGGCTGAGAGCAACATGGCGGCGGCAATGCGTGGTGGCGGTAGAGGTGGGGATGGTTTGGGGATGACGCTAGAACAACTTCAACATCAGCAACATGAAGAGCCAAACCAAGCTGAAGCTAGTGAAAATGGTGGTGATGACAAGAAGTGATTAGAACTGAACCCGCTCGTGGCATTCTAATGACCGGTTAGGAGGAAACCAAACCGACTCCAATTGTAAAACATGTGTTTGGCAGTTAAGTGCTGCCATGTCTGAGACAATAGAATGACAAATATGGTGAAACATATGTGGTTTTTAAGCTCTTGAACAGATTTGTCACTTCATTAGTGGGTTGTTGTTTGTGTGTTTTCTTTTTTCTTTTGATTGTTGCTTTTGATTAATAGATATGTGAATATGTTTATATATTGTGATAAAAAAATATATCAGATTTTCATTATTCCAAACAGCCAACAAATGATGAAGAAACAGAAACAAAATGTACTTTACCATAACGGTAAGACTTGTTGTATATAAGATTCAAAATGAAGCAAGAAACTTTCTCTTGCAGAAGCAAAAGTTTGAGAATTTATAAAAATTATTCAATATGAGAGGAACAAGAGCAGCAGCGCCATGAGAGAAAGACTCTTAACCAGAAGCAGTCTTCCTCTGCTGGAAGACAACAGCGAAGATGGGAACACCAACACCAATGCTGAAAGCAGTGAAGACACCGAGAGACATCTTGAGACCTTGGTACTTCATGCGGTCCAAATTGTACATGTGCTTGGCGTGGAGGTAGTATGGCTCGTCATGCCCATGTCCTCCGCTCATCTTCTTAGATCCAGTCGAGTGGAAGCTTCTGCTCACTGTTTGATTATAACGAAAAAAAAAAATTACCAATCAGAGCTTTGCTGCTACTACACACATAGTCATCCGTACATTTACGGTGTTTAAACAATACAAATGGTTTCAAATGGTAAAAAAAAATGTAAAAATGAAACCTTTTGTCGATGAATCGAAACTATCTAAAACATGAGCATGAAAGTTTAACATCTTAATACAATCCTCAATTGCAAAAAAAGAGAACTTTCACTCGGATCATTGCCATTGAAGCGTATCAAGGAAGGAGATTGTGTTCTATACCAATATTCGCGAGCAGATATATTGTTATAAACAACATTCGATTTCTATAATTCAACGTTTGACAAGGTAAATTCAATATAGTAATCGAAGAAGTCCACGGCTAATCAGAGCATCAAAATCACAATAGCATCACAATCAAAAAAATAAATTTGTTTGGAGGAACTCTAACCAGATCTGGAGATTGATGATTCGGATGAAGCTATGATCTTTGAGACAGATCTGATTCCTGTGTTCAACGCCATTATCAGAGACTATTCGAGAGAAAAGATGCTAAAAGATAGAAGAAGAAGGCGAAGACGATGACTCTGCAAGTTTTACGGCGAAACTGATCGAAGGGAAGGAAGGCTGAGACTTGTAGAATAGTGAAGCGACATTTTTGTTTTGGGCCTGGCCCAGTTATTAACCAGTTAGAAATTTCTAGCCCACTTTGGAAAATTATGGATGTGAATGAGTGGAAATCGATTCACATTTAACAATGGGGAGATTCAAATTTGATTATGCATCATGCATTAACTATGTCAGCGTTTCATATCCTTGAGGTTGATGATCAATATATTTTCGATATTGAGTGAGTCACTTTCTCCAAGTAGTAGAGCATCCTTTTTTGTCTTTCTCAAACTCATATTTGTATATAATTGGTTTCTGGAGGTTGCTTATTTTTAATATCATCAACTAGCTTCACATACTTTTGGAGGTTACTTATGTTAATCCACCAGTTTCCGCAGCAAACCCAATGGACACCTTAAAATCTTCCGTACCCTCAACAGTAGATAAGATCTTAAAGAGAGAGAAAGCCTAGGACTTGGAATGAACCCAACTGTTAAAATAAGCCTGTATTTCTTGTGTTAAGCATTTTGCTACGTTTAAGGCATATTCAGCATAGGTATGTAAACGTATATGTTGTATATATGGTCAATGTCTCAATAAAGTTTAATGAATGATTATATTGATACTAAGCTAATACATTATAAGATAGTCATAAATCACAACATTGTTAGTTATATATTATTACACTGTGTAGCTCTATAATATTATCATGGCGGAAATGAAAACTGATTTTGTATAGAAATGCATAAGTCAAAAGAGTGAAGAAAAAACGTCCACATTTAATCTTATCCAATTGATTCGTACGATGTTTACTTCCTGGTTCATAACGTAAATAAAATCCCGCAAGACCCGGTTGTATGTTGCTCGCCAAATCACCATTCTTCAAATTTATTGCCTACCAAGTTCTTAATTAGTTAATCAAATGTAGTTTAACTTCTTATATTATCTATGGAAACAGAGAACAATAAAGGAGAACAGAGGATCGAGGTTTTCACAAGTACTCTTTCGTATTATTAATCTCAAGTCAATGACGCAATCACTTTCACAAATTGTGTGTCTTTCATTACAACTTGCATCTTCTTCTATAGGTAAAGATAAAACCTAAACCTAGTAGTAATCATTTTCATAATTTTCTAATCCTTTTTCAATAAACACAAACTTCATATGATTAGGATATCTTGCATATTAAGTTATCTTCAAGCTTATCCAACATTATCGTCTTGTACTGTACAAATCTGACTATTAAGAAAAGCAAACACTACTCTGCATGAGTTTTGTGGTCCAGTGATCACCATTACTCTTAATTGGTTGATTTAGATTAGTTAAATGTTTCTATGTTCATATCTTAAGCATTAGTAATACGATTTCAGCCACAGTCTTTAATTATTCCGCTAGCTGGATTTTCATTTTAACTTGTACTTTTTAAATGCATCCAATCATATAGTTGGCTTGCTCTGAAGAACAAGCCATATTCAAGTTTCCAAAGTAATCATGGGTACTTCAGATCATTTTCACAAGCCATAGACAATTTAAATAAGTAGACTATATGTACATAGTAATGGATCAAAATTCAAAATTAATGACGATGTACTCATTTCATTTTTCAGGAAAGTAACAACACGAAACTGATACAACCAAATGCAAAATGCTACACGTAAAATTAATGTCAATGCATAATCACATTGTTAATTAACGTCCATGCATAAATCACATTAAACGCAATCCTAAGAATTAGGTCTCTCCAGAGGTAATCCTTGATGTTAACATAGAATTATGTAACGAGTCATGCGGCACGCTGGGACGTACTTCGATATCAAGCCAATTCATTTTAGAATGGGCAATCAAATGCGTTGATATCGAGACGTTTTTGATCATTAAGATGTTGGACCACGAATGATCCATGAACACTCATGCACAGTGTATATATTTTCAGCCTTTTTTTAGAACAAGTTTTCGGTTTGTTTATCAGTAATCTGACACTAATAAGAAAACTATATAAGACTCGGCGTGGGAAAAGAATCTGAAGAATCGTTAGTGATTTGGGCATCAACATACGGATTATGCGGGATTCTATTGATGTTTGGAAATGATTTTTTTCTTAATTGATATTTAACAAAATAAATTACTATTGGTAACTTCTACCACTTTTTTGACGGCACTTACTAACACTATTTTAGTGTCAAAACCACACTATTTTAGTGTAATTTCAGCATAAAAAACAAAGTTTTCTCCAACCATAACACTAAATTTACACTAAAACTATTTATAATATTGTATGTATTAAGTTTCCTATTTATCATATATTTAATTGTATGTTTTAATAATAGAAAAAATGAATAGTATTTTAGTTGGATAAATAGTTTTTTAGTGTGGTAAATAGTGTAACACCAAATTTGGTGTTAAATTTTATTGTTTCATTAAAATGGTATGATTTTGCAGTTACATTGGAGATAATTTGGTGCAAAAATCACACTAAAATAGTGTTTTGCAGTTGGAGATGACTTTACAAATTTACGATGACTTTTATCACTGGTGTCATCCATAATCTATTATATTAAAAGAGAAGTCATGACTTCTTTCCATGTGTGATTTTTTTTTAATGGACTTTCTTTAGGAAATTATTTTTCGTTTATTTCTAATTAACATTATGACATCATTAGGATATCATATCTTGATAATATACATATGTAACAACTCGCCTAGAAAATTGCCTTCCTTTTTTAATTATGAAAACATATTAATCTAACAAAATCTTATTATTTTTTTTAAATATTTCAATAAAATGAAGCATGGTTAATTTCGTGATTAGTAGTCTAATATTGTTATAAATTAATTTTAGTTAGGATTTTATTATAAAATAAAAATAAAATTTGTATAATAATTTCTTAAACTTTCTAATTATAGTATATATTATCTATTAAAATATAAGTAATGAATTCTTTCATGTATTATTTTCTAATTTGGAATTATTTTTATTAATTGTATTTTATT
>OVBX01007349.1:0-10931 GCA_900406325.1 Erucastrum elatum
TATTAATCAACTAAAAGAATCTATAACTATTTAGAAGGCTTTATAAAGCAATTTATAATGGTTTGTATAGTAATTTATAAAGGTTTATAAGGGTATGTGAATAATTTATAAGGGTATATAAAAATAATTTTTGAAATTTATAATCATTACAAAGGATTATAAAATAATTTATAAAGGTATGTAAAATTTCTGAAGTGGTGGAGCATTGCTTGTTGTCTGCATGTGCCTCAGAATCTGCCACGTATTATCATCTTTTTAAAAAAAAATTATAAACCATTATAAAGGATTATAAAATAATTTATAAGGGTATGTAAAATTTCTGAAGCGGTGGAGCCTTGATTGCTGTCCGCATGTGCCATGGAATTGATGTATAATTCATTTATAAGAGTTTATAAAATCGTTCTATAAGAATATGTATAACAAACTTGAACTTAGTTGTCTCTAAAGATTATAAATAATTTACAAATGTTTATCAATCACTTATGAAGATTTATAAATCATTTATAAATACTTATAAAATATCTTGCTGCAGATTTATAATGGTTTATTAACCAACTAAAAGAGTCTATAACCATATAGAAAACCATATAAAACAATTTATAATGGTTTATATAATAATTTATAAAGGTTTATAAGGGTATGAACTAATTTATAAGGGTATATAAAAATAATTTATGAAATGTATAAACCATTACAAAGGATTATAAAATAATTTATAAAGGTATGTAAAATTTCTGAAGTGGTGGAGCCTTACTTGCTGTCCGCATGTGCCTCAGAATCTGCCACGTATCATCATCTCTTTATAAAATTTATAAACCATTATAAAGGATTATAAAATAATTTATAAAGGTATGTAAAATTTCTGAAGCGATGAAGTCTTGCTTGCTGTCCGCATGTGCCATGGAATTGATGTATAATTCATTTATAAGAGTTTATAAAATCAGTCTATAAGGATATGTATAACAAACTTGAACTTAGTTTTCTATAAGGATTATAAATAATTTATAAATGTTTATCAGTCATTTATGAAGTTTATATGAGAGTCATATAAATCTGTAAAGTTTGAATTATTTTTGTTTAAGATTTATATTTTGTTTACATTCATAGTTTTTGGTTGTTTTCAATTTCATCTCTGCAATTGTACAAGTTTTGAAGACGAAGTAAGTCGAGAAAAAGATTCACAAAAGTGAAGGTGCTTGAAACTTTACTCTCTTGAAGCTAGCTCTAATAGATATTGTATATGTGTTAACAAACATTGTATTAAGGTTTGGGATTATGAAAGCACGAACATTGTTGTGGACTTGAATGTTGATCTCATTTATATGAGGGTGTAAAGACATATAAATCATGTACAACAGCTTAGACATAATTTAGAAGGGTTTATAAATATTTTCTAACTGCTTATAAATTTATTGCTAACTTTATAAAATTTGAGCTTCTTAATTTCGGGGTCATCAACATGGAATGAGGAGCTCGTTCGACAGACTTTTGTTGCTGGAGATGCAGACTTATTGCTAACTTTATAAAATTTGAGCTTGTTATTTTCGGGGTCATCAACATGGAATGAGGAGCTCGTTCGGCAGACTTTTGTTGCTGGAGATGCAGACTTATCCTGCAGGCTGTAAAGACACCTAACTGCTTAGCAGCTTTTTGGAGATTAGTTTCAAGCCGTTTCACGTTTTCCTCCTTCTTCACCATCTGATGTCAACATCATCATCATCAGAAGAAGAAACACTCAAGGAGCTTAACTAATTACTTATGAAGTACCTGAATCTTGAAGTCTTTTAATTGGTGTATGTTTACTGAGAGGCTGTCTCTGGATTTCAAGTTGGAGAACTTCGTTACCTCTTACACCTGCTGCTACTTCAGCTTGCAGCTGTTCGATCTCTTGCTCCTTGGAATACATCTTCTCTCTTAACAAACTCGTTACTAGAGTCTCTGCTCTCAGTGCAGCTCTCAAGAGTTTCTAAAATCAGACAAAAGGTGAAAAACATAACACAGACAAACTTGTAATAAAACCTATGTTGAAATGAAACTCACCTCCACTGATTGGTTGTTTGGCTCAGTAGACATCAATGACTCCGAGTTTGATGCAATCTCATTGGCTTTCTCAACCAACAAACCGTTGACAGTCTGCAAACTCCTCTTGAGGCTTTCAGTTCCACGCCGTGTTCCATGAACATTCATCTCAGATTCAATCAGAAACTGCTCACTCAATCCATTACCCATGTCCTCATATAATTTCTCTTTGATGAACTTGAGCAACTTGTAACACAGCTGCGTGCTCTCATTTAACATCGAAATCCCTTGGTCTTGCAAGAGGCATACACGCATCTTTAATCTCATTGTCTAGCTTGAAAGTTGTCATAGTGTCATAGCTCCGCAAACAAACATTCTCAACACGTAGTGTATCAGCTTCGAGCTTCACTGATTCCACCTCCTTTTTGAGGGAGAACTCAATTCTTGTCCCCATCTTTCTGTTCATAACTGATACGAATCAAAAAAACCCAAAGCTTTTCACAAAGACTGGAACCAATTTATAGTCGCATCCTTCGAATGCGGATTGGAGCTCGAGCAAACCCTAGGAGAGGTCCAGAAACGGCATAGCTCATGAACGGATTGATTCGGAAAACATTTGAGGTTGTAATCCTCATCAAATCTCGCCGGAGAACTAGCCATAGAACTCATCAACGTCATCAAATCTCACTGAAAAGATTATATAACTTATAACCCCTTATAAACCCTTATAAAACTCAGATATACTAATTTCATGAAGAAATTATATAACTTATAACTCCTGATAAACCCTTATAAAACTCAGAAAATACTAGTTTCATGAAGAGATTATATAACTTATAACCCCTTATAAACCCTTATAAAACTCAGATATACTACTTTTATGAAGAGATTATATAACTTATAAACCTTTATAAAACTCAAATTGTATAAACTTAGAGATGAAAAGGCTGATATATAAGAACTTATAATTGTTTATAGTTGGCCCCTTATAAAGTATTATATAAACTTAGAGATGAAAAGGCTGATATACTAGTTTCATGAAAAGATTATATAACTTATAACCCCTTATAAACCTTTATAAAACTCAGATATACTAGTTTCATGAAGAGTTTTTATAAATTATAACCCCTGATAAACCTTTATAAAACTCAGAAAATACTAGTTTCATGAATATATTATATAACTTATAACCTCTTATAAAACTCAGATATACTAGTTTTATGGAGATATTATATAACTTATAACCCCTTATAAAATTCAAATTATATAAACTCAGAGATCAAAATACTGATAAATAAGAACTTATAAATGTTTAAAGCTGGCCCCTTATAAAGTATTATATAAACTCAGAGATGAAAAGACTGATATACCAGTTTCATGAAGAGATTATATAATTTATAACCCCTTATAAACCTTTATAAAACTCAGATATATTAGTTTTTTGAAGAGATTATATAACTTATAACCCCTAATAAACCTTTATAAAACTCAGATAAAATAGTTTTATGACGAGATTATATAACTTATAACCCCTTATAAACCTTTATAAAACTCAGATATACTAGTTTCATGAAGAGATTATATAAACTCATAGATGAAAAGGCTGATAAATAATAACTTATAAATGTTTATAGCTTGCATCTTATAAAGTATTATATAAAATCATAGATGAAAATGTAGATATACTAGTTTCATGAAGATATTATATAACTTATAACCCATTAAAACATTTATAAAACTGAGTATCTACTAGTTTCATGAAGAGATTATATAACTTATAACCCCTTATAAACATTTATAAAACCTAGATATACTAGTTTCATGAAGAGATTATATAGCTTATAACCCCTTATAAACCTTTATAAAACTGAGATATGCTAGTTTCATGAAGAGATTATATAAACTCAGAGATGAAAAGGCTGATAAATAATAACTTAGAAATGTTTACGCTGGGTCATGTATCTCAGATATACTAGTTTCATGAAGAAATTATATAACTTATAACCCCTTATAAATGATCTTATAAGTTATTAAAAAATAACTTATAAACCATTATAAAACTCATATATACTAGTTTCAAGAAGAGATTATATAACTTATAACCTCTTATAAACATCTATAAAACTCAGATATACTAGTTTCATGAAAAGATTATATAACTTATAACCCCTTATAAACCTTTATAAAACTCAGATATACTAGTTTCATGAAGAGATTATATAAACTCATAGATGAAAAGGCTGATAAATAATAACTTATAAATGTTTATAGCTTGCATCTTATAAAGTATTATATAAAATCATAGATGAAAATGTAGATATACTAGTTTCATGAAGATATTATATAACTTATAACCCATTAAAACATTTATAAAACTGAGTATCTACTAGTTTCATGAAGAGATTATATAACTTATAACCCCTTATAAACATTTATAAAACCTAGATATACTAGTTTCATGAAGAGATTATATAGCTTATAACCCCTTATAAACCTTTATAAAACTGAGATATGCTAGTTTCATGAAGAGATTATATAAACTCAGAGATGAAAAGGCTGATAAATAATAACTTAGAAATGTTTACGCTGGGTCATGTATCTCAGATATACTAGTTTCATGAAGAAATTATATAACTTATAACCCCTTATAAATGATCTTATAAGTTATTAAAAAATAACTTATAAACCATTATAAAACTCATATATACTAGTTTCAAGAAGAGATTATATAACTTATAACCCCTTATAAACATCTATAAAACTCAGATATACTAGTTTCATGAAAAGATTATATAACTTATAACCCCTTATAAACCTTTATAAAACTCAGATATACTAGTTTCATGAAGAGATTATATAACTTATCCCTTATAAAACTCAGAAAATACTTCTTTATAAAGTACTATATAAACTCAGAGATGAAAAATACTGATAAATAATAATTTATAAATGTTTATAGCTGGTTCATGTATCTCAGATACTAGTTTCATAAAGAGATTATATAACTTATAACCCCTTATAAAGTATTGTAAAATAATTATTTGCTAAAGCTGATTAAAACATTTCTAAGCAAGGATTCATAAAATCGCTTATAAACCTATACAAAAATCATATATACTAGTTTATAAGGTATTATATAACTTATAATCTCTTATAAATCTTATATTAAGATTTTAGAAATCATTTTGAAAGTCGTGATAAAAAGTTTATTAAACGAAGAAAAAATAAATTCGGTAATATAAATACATGAAGATGCTCGTTACTAAATTTTTAAAGAAGAAATTAGATTATAGTTTAATTGCAAATGGTTTACAGCTTTCGGACATTTATAAAAACACATGTCAGAGATATATAGCTTATAGAAAGACATGTGTCATGTTTCTCTTATATGTCTCACAGAACTATTTTATATTAAAGTCTATAGAAAATTATTTGAAACAGCTGGTTAAAATATTTCTAAGCATTATCTAAGGATTCATAAACAAAATGATTACAGCTTTCATACACATATAGAAACACGTGTTAGGAAATATATTACAGAAAGACATGTGTCTTGTTTCTCTTATATGTCTCAAGATTTTTTTTTCTCATAACTCTTCATCCTTTTCTCTCTCTTTCTGCAACTCCAAACTTCTTATTCATTACAAACTTCAACTTGAATCAGCTTTCAACTTGAATTATTTTTGTGGCAAGTTGAAAGGAAAAAAAATCAGTAAAGACCAAGAGGAAAAAAATTTAATTTGGAAGGTGAGACATAGCTAAGATTTACACTGTTTTTGTTGACATCGATCCCAAAATCTTCTCTAAAACAACCTCAATCAAATCATTGTAGCTGAAATCTTCATGAATCATACGAAAAAGAAGATCCTTGTTCAACATCGATTATGAAATCCCAATGAATTCCATTTATTAGCTTCCATTCTCCACATACATAACAAACTTCAATCATCATAACCTGATTATAAGAAAAATAGGCAACATCAAAACGATTGCAGCCAAACTCACTTAGATGTACAACTAACCTCTTCAACTATAAGAGACGTCTAAAGAAGACGATAGAAAAGATGGTGTTAAGAAGCCAAATCTACAATTTTTATAAAGCTTTATAAATCTGTAAATCTTCGATAGCACAAACCAGTTCTTGTTCAGAGTCCCTCTAGCTTCTTCAAACAGCTCACCAACCTCTTTTATCTTCAAAATCTGAACGCAAACCAGCCACATATAATCTCATCTCGCTTCTTCAAACACATCAATTAGATTTAGGGCTTTAAATAGATTCAATTAAAGTCAGAATTCAAATAAACTTACAAAACTATCTCTGATTTTGTCGATTACGATTTCATGAATCATACTAAGAGAAGATCCTCGTTCAACATCAATTATGAAATCCCACTGAGTTTCATTTATTAGCTTCCATTCTCCACATACAGAACAAACTTCAATCATCATAACCTGATTATAAGAAATATAGGGATCAAAGAAGGAATAGAAAATATTCAACACAGAAATTCAAAAAAAGAAGAATCAACAAAGACATATCAAAAACTATAATACATAAGCACTACGTTCTTCGCTGATAAATATTTATAAGGTTTTATAAATCTGAGATTTGAAAAATTCATCGAAACAAACTTCATCTCCCTTCTCAGAAACCGATCGATTTTGAGAAACAACCTACAATTACAGAAAAAGACGAATATCACTATCTACTATCCTCTAACCTCTATTACACGTTCGTGGTGAGGGATTGTTCTGATCGTTTGAGCTTGTAGTCTTTGCCAAATCTCGTCGGACGTCAGCATCGTCAAATCTCGCCGGGGAAATCGTCGGGGTCGTCGAATCTCATCGGAGTCGTCGAATCTCACCGGAATCGTCGAATCTCGCCGGAAAATTCGCCAGAAACTTCAAATTCGAGTCATCGGGATATGATTATTACTTGAGGGTACAATTGTACTTTAACAATTAAAAATCTGGTGGTATAGTTGGTTAGTGTATAATTGAAAAGAGGTATCATGAAAGNATTGAAAAGTGATATCATGAAAGTGGTATTTTTGAAAATTTCCCTAATTATCATGTGTCACGATCTTGAAAACTTTGAAAAATCAAGTTAATATAATAAGTTTGTAAGAAAAAAAATGTTTTTAAAATATTTTAATTTGTAAGGAAATTATCTTACGATAAGAAAAAAACTAAGTTTTAAAAATCTTTTGTTTTATTGTTTTAAGAAGAAAAATTTATAGTTAAAACATGTTATAATCCTAAATATATAATTATCATGTGTTGCGATATTGAAAACTTTGAAAAATCAAGTTAATATAATAAGTTTATAAGAAAAAAAAAATGTTTTTAAAATATTTTAATTTGTAAGGAAATTATCTTACAGCATTTTTTAATCTTATAATTATTTTAAACCACGTTTAAAAATATTATTAAATAATTATTTATATGGAAATATTTGTTTCTTACAATTTTTTGTTTAAGACTTTTTGGAGAAAAGGAAAACTAACTTTTAAAATTCTTTTGTTTCATTTTTTTCAAAATAAATATTTATTTTACACATGTCGCAATCTAAATTATATAACTGCCATGTGTCGCGATCTTGTTAATTAGTAATTTTGAAAATTAAGCTTTATATAATAAGATAACTTAAAATCCTGAAAAAAATCAATTTATGTAGTTTGAATTGGTTATTTTGTTAGAAAGTAACTATAGATATTATTTATTTGAGTATTTTATCCAAAACATATACTTTTATCTATAAATACCTTTTATCCAGAACATATACTTTTATCCAAAACATATACTTCTATCAATTATGTTTGATTTATAATTTTAATTTTAGATATTAATACTATTATAAATAATTTAAGTAATTTTTACATATTTATATATTTAGATATGTTTAGACACTCATTCGATTTTCTTGGTGCCGACCAAGTTTTTCGAATTTCTGAAAATGATTATTTTTTTATCCAGATATTTAAGCAGGATCTGATCGGCTCGGGTATCTTACTTTTCGGATCAGTTCGAGTAAATATTTTAGGTATGAATATTGTGCCAGCCCTAGTCCAGTTAATGGAATGGTTTTTATGTGGAAAAAAAACCCCATAACCACCTTTAGCGAATGTAAATAAATAATAGATACCGTCTTTTAACGATCACATATTAGTATATTACTATAGGCCTGTCTTTCTGAGCAAAATGTTAGTCTTGTTTAGACCGGGTCGGGTTTTATGTGAGAAAAATAATCGCTCGTTTATTGGTTCCTAATGTACATTTGGTTTTACTTATAAATTGGGCCAATGTAAGGCTTAAGAACGAGGATAGATCTTGGGCCTGAGGCCCTCACCGTAAAACATTAATGCGAATGGGATACATTAGGCTCGGCACGGATCGGATATCCGGGTTTTTGAAGGTATTTGCGATTTGCTTCGTATGTTACGAATATCTAATTTTGGTTTTTGATTTGCTTTGGAGAAATACGGATATTCGCAAAAATAATTAGATATTTGCGGATATTTGCGAATACTTACGGATATCTCATATGTTTTGATTAATACAAATAATCTTAAAATTTTGATGCATATTTGTTTTGTATAATATATTTTTTACGTGATATATAAGATAAAAATTAAAAGAATTAGTAAAAAATTTACATATTTTGTGAAAATTTAAAACTTAGTTAACAGTTATAATAATACAAAACTTAAGAAAAAAATTATAAGTATCACAAAATATTGTTTTTTTTATGTATAACTTTTATATAAGTAATAGTGTAAATAAAATTTGTCAAATCTTATGTCAGAATACTAATTATATAATTTTATACAAATAGAACTTTAAATATAATTAAGATATGCATGTATTTATATATTGCCGGATCGGATAGGATATCTGCTTCCCAAAATTTTAATATTTGTGATTTGCTTCGTTATTGACGGATATTGAATTTTAGTATTTACTTCGATTTGTAAAATTACGGATATCCGAATTTTTCGAATCGAATCGAAGCAAATAACGAATCGAATCAAAATTTACGGATATTTTGGTCACCCCTACCCCTAGTATACATTACACCACGTCTCTATCTAAACAGAAAAGGAGGGGAGAAAAATAAAATAAAAAAAGGAGGTAACACTCCGATCCCACACATGGCACCTTTTTCTTTGTCGCCTTCCAAATCATTAATCATTTTTTTAAAAAAACCTTTTTAATTTCGTTTTTTTTTGTTTTTCTTAAATTTCTCCACTCTGTCATCGGGCCAACAATTAAATAAATTTTTGTTAACCGAAACCAAAACCTGCACGATAATTTTGAAGAAGGACGCAGATCTGTTTACCGTCTGATTCATCCTTTTTCCAAATTCTGATCGGAGGAGGAAGAAGATTCGACGGTGGTGGTAATGGCTTCGCTTCCGTCTGAAAACGGCGTTGACGGAGATGACGAAAGAGAGGAGGAAGAAGAGGAGGAGGAAGATGAAGAAGAAGAAGAACACGGGGAAGAAGAGGGAGAGGAGGAGCCACGTCTCAAATACCAGCGGATGGGTGGTAACGTACCTTCCTTGCTCTCCAACGACGCTGCTTCCTGCATCGCTGTTGCCGCGAGGATGATCGCTCTCGGCACGCACGACGGAACGGTCCACATCCTCGATTTCCTTGGGAATCAGGCGAGTTTTCCCTCTCGTGATTGCAGCTTAAATGTTCCATATGATGAAATTGCATTTCGAATTGGTTTTAGCTATTCACAAGTTGTCTAGTAACGTTAGTTAGCTATGTGCTAACTTTGTTAACAGTAAATCTAAATTGTTAGGGTTGATATTTATATGATTAAATAAACTGCCATTTTTGTTAAGCTATTTTAGTATCTAGTAATGTTAGCTGTGAACAAGCTTCTTCTCTTGCTAACAGTAAATTTTAGTTTGGTCAATTTCAAAATCCAGGTTAAAGAGTTTCGTGCCCACACTGCCCCGGTTAATGACCTCAGCTTTGACACTGAGGGCGAGTATATCGGAAGCTGTTCAGACGATGGCTCTGTTGTGATAAACAGCCTTTTCACTGATGATGAGAAGTTGAAGTTCGAGTATCATCGCCCCATGAAGGCTATTTCCTTGGATCCTGATTACACCAAGAAGCAATCGAAGAGGTTTGTAGCTGGTGGCTTGGCTGGTCACTTGTATATGAATTCAAAGAAGTGGTTCGGTTACAAAGATCAGGTTTGTGGGAGTTTGTGTAGAGTTAATTTCTTGCAATACTAATGTACTCCTCGTGAATTTGATGAGGCTAACCTTGTAGGTTCTGCATTCCGGGGAAGGTCCAATCCATTCTGTGAAATGGAGAGGAAGTCTCATCGCCTGGGCTAATGATACTGGTGTTAAAGTTTATGATACAGCCAAAGATCAGCGTGTTACTTTTATTGAAAGACCCCGAGGAAGCCCCCGGCCTGAGGCTTTGCTTCCCCACTTGGTTTGGCAGGTTGGTCTATTTACTTCTTTACATTCACCTTATCGTGTTCATATTTAACAGCGTTGATTTAAAGGAATATGCTTTTAACTATTTCTAGGATGACACTCTTCTTGTGATTGGTTGGGGAACATCTGTCAAAATTGCTTCTATTAAATCAGACCAGCAAAAACCAGCATATGGAACATATAGGCAGGTTCAGATGTCTAGTCTTAACCAAGTGGACATTGTGGCATCGTTCCAAACTAGCTATTTCATATCAGGGATTGCTCCCTTTGGTGATTCTCTAGTTATTCTTGCATATATACCTACTGAAGAAGATGGTGTGAAAGAAATTAGCAGCACCACTACTCTATCTCGTCAGGTACTTTCTCCTCGTGGTTGACTTGGTGTTTCCTTTTGGACCGTTGCTGAGTCTAATTCTAAATGATCCAGGGAAATGCCCAGAGGCCT
>OVBX01007350.1:0-10931 GCA_900406325.1 Erucastrum elatum
TTGAGAAGTTCCCAAAAGATGAAATAATAATTGACTAGGCAATCCATACGTAGATTTGAGCATTGATCAGTAACAATTAAAACGTGTAATTGTAACACCACGCATCCACGAACTCTTGAATACTTTTTAATTATCAGATATATTTGTACATATTAACGGTTGAAGATCTGTGAGGCATTTGGGTGAGAAATATGAGATCTATCTGAAATTTTTGAGATGAAAAAATAAAAATGAAAAGAAAACAAAAAGAGATAAAAAATGTGAACTGAGTTTGTTTAAAAAAACATGATTTTAGAAGAAAAGGAAAAATAAAGTTGGAAGAACAAGAAGTCGATGGATCTGAATACAAAGAGAAGGAGAAAAAGAACCAAACAAAAATAATTGTTACATACCTATAAGGACAAAATAGACAAATCACCTCTAGAAAGTATGCCTCAAGCACAATGTGACTCCAGGTGAAATAAAGAAGTGGAAATGTGTCTTCTAGTGTAAATTTTTCGGGAAGAAACTGAAGCAAATTGGTTCTTCTCTAAAGAAAGGATAGTGTGGTCTTTTAGACTAAAGGGAAGTATACCACAAGTCAAAAGTGGTTAACGGTGTTACCCAAAAGTGAGAAAGTGACCCAAGAGGTAATTAATTCAAAATTAAATATGATTATTTTCATATGATTAAATAACGATAACTTGTTTTGTTGAGAAACCCCATTAACTTGAAATCATTAATTCAACTGAAAAAATTGTGACCAACAGGTCAGAAGTCTATGGCTCGAATAATCGTTGTTATGAAAATAATATTACGTGTTGTAGTTTTGGATCTTTCATATTATTATTAATATTTAACCTATCTTTCAGTGCATTTTAATAACAAATTGAAATTTTCTGATATTATAAAAAGGTAAATATAACTTTATTTATAATAATTATTTATTATTAAAAATTTATTACTATTTATGTAAAATTTAAATATGAGATTAGCATATAATTTAGTAATATGAAAGTGTTAAATTTATTAAAGTTTCTACCACAATCTACTAAAACTCATTTTTTCACTTAATGAAAATTCTATTTATATTTTTGTCCGCAAAACGCAAACATGCGTTTTTGCGTTTTTTTACATTCCGTAGCTTTTTTTTACAGGTAAAATTCTTGCGGAATCGCGTTTCACACGCCATTCCACCATTCCGCAAAGTTACCAATTAAAGCTCTTATCACTTATCACCGTTTGATTTACGTGAATAAATCTTACTGACATTTTATTTTTTTTAAAACTTTAAAACTAGAGAACTAAAAAGATTTATTTCAAAAATAATATTATTTTTGTTTTATTCTTAAAAAATGACCGTTAGGTTCTTCATTTAAGGGTATGCTAAGAAAATGACGTTCTTGGAGAAACATCTGGTTTAAACAAAACTTGGTTTAGCTAAGAACATCTTCAACCTTCTCCTATTTTTATCTCTATAATACTCCAAACCACTTTTATTTCTACCTCTAAAATAGAGATTGCTATTTTTTTTTCTCTATTTATAGAGGAAGAAATAGCATTCCTCTATATTTTGCTCTATATTTAAAGATTTTTATTTTAAAAAAAAATACACTGGAGCAAAACACATATCTATTATAGAGTTCCTCCATTTTAGAGGTAAAAATAGAGAAATACATTGGAGATGGTCTAAGTGAGAATTGACACAAAAAAACCTGTAAAGATCTGACTGGTTCAAACGCATCGGTTTTGATTGCGGCTGCGGGAGTTTACGGATGCACGTGATTGTAGTTTCTAGCGGTTCTAAGAGATTTGTAACACTGGTACTGCGGTTATAATTTGTTACGTTTACTAGATACTTGTAACCGGTTAACTACCAAATGCATCAGCGACTAAATAATAAATTAACAATATTTACATTTTATATAATTATAAAAATATCAAAAATCATAATATTATAATAAATACAAAAATTATATGTAGAAAGTTATAGTTTTAAATTTTTAAAATTACAGAAAATATTTTCTAAAATTGTTTTTATAATATTAATTAGAATATAATATATATATTAGTATTTTTATAATTAAAATGTAAACCGCAAACACTAATTGCAACCAACTTTTAAATATAAGAGGCTTAAAACAGTTTGAAATGATTTATAGCAGTTTAAATGATTGTTGCAAAATGCAAACAACCACTGTCAATCGCAAAAACTGCATTTGCAGACGGTAACGGAAAACCAGTCATGTCCCTAAAGTATCCGCAATATAATTATTGGGAGTCATTCATGTTGGGTCCTTAATACTCATATATGTGTATATATATATTATATAAACATGTGTAATTATGGATTAAGGACTTTACAGAAACCAAACCCAAAAGTTTCTTAGTTAAGTCTCTAACCTACAATTACACACGTTTATATAATATATACATACACATATTATTTTTCTAAAGGATTTTTGTGCAAGGTCACCAATAATCGTGCTCTAAAAACTCTTTCAAAAGGTCTTTTAATTGATTTTATTTTATCTATCCTCTCGCAATATACTATTACGTACTGTTTATTAAAATTAGTTTTGACTGGTTAGGGGTACTAAAAAGTGTGACCCATAACAGAAACGATCGCCTGAGTGGAGAGTTACCGTAGCCGTGACTCAACCTGCGACAGTCGGTCAAACTGAGCTTTTGCCTCTTTGAACTCTCCGTACGTGTCAGTTACTTCTCAAGTCGCAGTTAAATTAATTTAAGTACATTAGCCGATATCAAATCATTTTAAATTTTACATAAGAAAAGATAATGTTGTTTGGATAAAAGATAAGATGTTATACGGTCAAAAGAAAAAGTAAACCTCGAGAAGTTTGATTTATAAAGAAAACATTCAGAATATAAAATAGTACAAAAAAAAAATAAAAGAGAGATAACATTTGTGATAAAGTGAATTAGAGGAGAAAGAAAAAGAGAGAAAAAGATGTAAATATAAATATTCGGTGGGAGACCGTTGATTGCGGTTGGAATAAAGCCATCTGACAAGGAAACTTGTTCTTTTTGACCCCATTTCCTCTCTTTTATTTTTCTTCCTGTTAGTGTTCAAAAAAAAAGATTTTTCATCCCGGTAATAGTAATGACTGCATTATAGTGGTAAAAGTAAGGATTTGAATGCTGATAGTCTTACTTTTACCGTGGGAGCTGAAAAAAGTACATCATATTGTTAATATTAACAAAAAAAATCCGTATAATTACTCTGCAGTTGTTCTTCAGTTATCTCGTAGTTGTATGTTACCATTCGAATTCTAAGTATGATTAATTAAGTTTATCTATGTTGTTGTTGCTCAGCTTAGACAAATAATATAAAAAAGCGCATTGCACAAAATCTAATGAATATGACTACAAATTCGACCGATTGGATGGTTTTATCTCTAAACTATTATAGTTTGGGGGCTAGGTTTGTGTTTTCAATAAATCCGGATTTAACCATTTTTTCAACAAAAAAAAACTATTATAGTTAACCAGTAGTGGTAATCTAGTGGCGCTTGACAGAAATTAAAAACTCAATACGGCGAATCCTAGTTCAAATCTCACTGACTACACAGATATAAGTTATTGTTTCGGCTCATTTAAATGTCCAGGAAAGGGAATATCCGTAGGATGTACCTCTACTTGGGAGTTAGATATGTGTCTTTAATAGACTCGAGTTTAACCATTTTCTTTATAAAACAAACTATTATAGTTTCGGTCAACACTTAGTATACGAATAAGATATAAATAATTGTTAAAAAAAGCAAAGGTACTCGAAGCACAAAAAAAAAATAAACTGATGGTGTATGGTTTATAGTAGATTACAATTTTAACTAATTATTTGTAAAAAACTTAAATTTGGCTTGATTTATTTTCTTTAAGTCATATTTAGTTTATTTTCTTAGATATAGGAATGTTAAACATTTATACCAGTTGGGAATGAACCAATTGGACCTATATCAAAATATAGAAGAGTTTTGTTCAAATGAAGTTGGTTTAGATTTTACAATTTGACAGAGGGTAAATATTGATAACGCAATAATAACATTAAATTCTAAGAATACATGTTAACTAATCTTTTTAAGACCTGTTGAAATCTCGGAGGTATCCAAAAACTAAAGATTCAATAATTTTGTATAAAAAGTTCTCAGTAATATTATTAATTAAATCAAAGGTACCTTAAAACATAAAGTAAACTCTTTATATATAGCTCACATAATCATGATAAGAATATGAAAAGTAATCAAAAGTCAGTTAAGAGCATCTTGAACTCAACACTTTTTTAAAGAGAGCAAAACATCAAAATGAAGATTTAAAGGTTGATTGTTTAAACTGTGAATCCTCCAAAAGAAATTTATAAGTTTATTCATTTAAATTATTGTCCTTGAAATTAATTACAAATAATGATAAAGCTTCACAAATACATATAAAACATAAATTTAATATATTATAATACAAACAATATTACAATCTAATATAATAAAACTAATATAAATTACATATATGATAAAACAGCACACTACACACAAATTTTAGAAAGTTACATATAAAATACCAAAATACGCAAAACATTATTTGTCACCCCCAATCCCGAGAAGGATTGTCGGGACGGACCATGGTTTGAGGAAACGTACCGCTGGTCAGTAAGGCCAAAGGCAAGCGTTCCATGGTCCAAATAAATGGTTAAGCATGATAAGACTAAACCAAATATGAGTGAGAAATAAAGAAGTCAACTAGGACGAGTAAAACAGTAGCTGGCCAAAACTACCGAGAAGAATAAATGAATTGTTCGAAGCTAGGTTAGTTCACTCCAGCTCTGCTAGAGTACTAAGTCAGCTCCACTAGTTGGACTACTAGCTCACTCAGCTGGGTCACCTGGGAGCCAGCTCATCTCACCTGGATGGACTGTTCAGGTCCGAGACAGTTGTCCGGGTCCGGGCCGGTCCTAGTCCGGGTGGTCCGGCCATGTGGTCCATGGACCGGTGGGCTCTTAGGCAAGTATTTAGGCACTGTCTAAGGGACCTGTAGAATGGTTTAGGCTTCAGCCTGACCCAATAAATAGGTCCAGGCCGGTGGCGGGCTGGTTAGTTTAGCCACATGGTCCATAAGCCTTTGGGCTCTTGTGGGCGGGTTGTGGACTTAGGTATGAAGTATGGGCTTGGCCTGGGCTAGGCCTGGACGTGTCTAGACATGTCTAGAGGTGTCTGGAACCTTCCATAGGTGAAAAGGTACGATTTGGACTGTTGGTAATAATCAATGGTCAAGATCTGTTCCAATGAGTTGCATGGAAGGGATGTGTCTCTTTGCACATAACCTCTAGTTTCCTATAAATAGGGGCACGTCCCACTCACTTTTCTCATCCAATTTCAGAGTAAAATACTCAGAGAAAGTTGTAGAGAAATAGAGAGAGAGAAAGAGAGAGTTTTTGGCCAAGAAAAAGGCAGTTTTCGTGGTGGTTTAGTTTTCCGACTACTCCGATCGTTTGAGAATCAACCTATGGTCGAACTGGAAGATCAGAACAAGGAGAAGAACTCTGAGAACCCAGTCGTGGTTCAGAAGGTATGGAAAAGGACCGTGGTCCCATCAGTCCCTCCGGTGAGCCCTTGTGGCCGAACCACGGTTTTGTTTGGTTCACCAGTCCCATCTGTTTTCTCCAATCTGTTTCTAGGCTATCTTTTCATCTTTTTCTGATGATCCACGAAGGGTTGTGTCAGTTGGGTCCAAGGATTGCATCTCTTGACTTGAACGGTCACATCCTAACCGATAACTTGACCACGGGTCGGTGATACGGGACATTACAGATCGTTCCAGGGGTTGGACGGTTGGCTTAACATTTGGAAAGTCCCAAAGGGTACAAGTTGTCAAGAGTCATAAGGGTCCAGAGAGCACGAGTAACCAGAAGGTATGGGATACCAAGAGTTACAAGTGCCATAAGGTACCATAGACCAGAGATGACGATTGACCAAGGGGCAGGAGATACCAAAGGGTGTGAGTTCCAAATGGTGCCAATGGATGCAGGTTTTTTCCGGTCCATATGGTTCAGTCCAAGGCTTAGACCAAGGATGTATGCACGGTTGTCTATCCGGAGTAATGAGTCGCAAGGTCGGCCAGTTGTGAATCAATGCTTGGGCTTTACTCAATTGGTATGGATCTAAGGCCAGTATTGGATCAGGTAAGGGCGTCCATTGGGCCATTGAGCCGGACTCCAAGTACACTGGTCGAACCTAGATTTTGTCTTGATGGTCGGACTGGTCTTTGGGGCGGTATGGACTGGTCATGGTCTGATGTTTTATTTGGGCTGTCTATCTATTTAAAGTCGTGGGATGGTTGGTTGATAGACTTGGGATGTGATAGGCAGTTCCAAATCATTTTATTATAGTATTGATTGAGGTTTATCTTAGTCACATGGACCAAGTCAAGCATTGTAGAATCTACATGTTTCACTTCGGTTATGATTAATGCTTATCTGGTTATGGTTTCAGAAAATGAGGCTTGTGGTGGTCAAACCAAGGAGCCGTGAAGACTCTATCAGTGAGAAGTTGTGCAGTGTGTGGTTGAACGAAGCTAGAGAAGAACTAGTTATCGTTTATGAGACTGTTAAGAAACTATGTATAGGATCACATGATTAATTAATACAAGTAGAACTACATTTATATTCCGCTGTGTAATCTGGTCGTTTTGTTTATGAACCTCATATCTGAATATGACTGGGTAAATAAAAAAGAAAAATATAAGTAAGTCTGCGGATCTAGTTGGGCCGAGAGGCCATGATCGGGTCTTACAGTATTTTTGTAAGATATATAATATTAAGTGTTTGTATAATTTGCTTTAATTTGTGTTAAGTTTGTTCAATGTATTTTTTATGAGCTTTATTTAATGTATTTTTTTATTGTGTGAACTTTATCTTAGTGCTACTTAAGCTTATTCTAAATCAAGTTTAGTATATGTATTTACGAAAAATAATAGTAAAAAAAACTAAAAATAAAATGAAATGTAGTTTTAAGTTTGAATAGTAAAATCTCAAAATTCAAAGAATTGAAGTTTGGTTGGAATTAAGCTTTAAATTTTGAAGATTTAAGATTTGATTGGAAATGCTCCAAGAAAAAATACATTAAATAAAAAAGGAAACATGAAATAAAGCCCAATAGGTAAAGGAGAGATGTGTGCTGCATCACAATTCAATAATATTAATCACAAGTAGAAACAACAGCAGAGATGTATTGTGTTTCAAAACTAGTTATTGTATACCGAGTGCGTGAGTTCACATATCACAGAAAGTACACTTATTACAGGCCATTTCCCAAGCAAGAAAAACGAAACCGTTATCAGTAACTAAACTGTCGGTGGACTTTTTAAGATTACATTTTCCATGACATTGATGGTTAGTGCACATCTAATTTTCTTACTGTTTGCCAGCGAAGTATGTTAAGTTGTTTCTTTTCAACCATAAACAAGTATACGTTTTCAGTTAGGTAGATGTTTGTGATTTGTAGCTATTGTTGTCGTTACAACGGTGTATTTTGTTTGTTTATTTATTTTGATTATACCAAGTACTTATTCTAAATTAGTTAATTGTGGTAATGTTTATTACTAGTATATTCGTTAATAAAGAGGAACTCTTGTAAACAATCAAACTAACATTTATTTGTTAACTTGAGAAGTAACAACCACTGAGTAAGGTGAAACGAAGAGAATAAATGTAAGAAGTGTGTTTAGTTGTCGGTTATACGGGTTAACCACTAGGATGGTTTGCAGAAAACCAAATGTCAAAGCCGCTCGTCAACGTGTTCCTTGTTTGTTTTTCGAAATTTATGTCCTCCTTTTCTTTTCGCTGCATGTTATCATTTTTATTTGATTTAAAGAAGTCTCTTTGTCAAATTGCTCGAAGGTTTCCGTAATTTTTTTGTAATACGTTGTTGAAAGTTCATCTTACAAATCGAGCGTTTATTTTTATTTAAAAGAATTTATGCCAAGTTTCGTGTTTTTTCTTTTAAATTATTAAAGGAAATATCTAACATTTTTGGTTGATTCCCGTATTACCCTTGCCAAAAGTGCTACCTGGACAATAACTGGGGTATTTAGGAGAATTGGCACAAAAGTGAACCAGCTCGTCTGGGCATATTGTTGTTAAGAGGATATCACCTTTTTCACTTCTTCAGTTTTTTTATGGGTTTGCCTCAAAACACCACATTCTCACTCTTACCATATAACACCTTGATAATATCACAATAGTAGTAATAAATTAATAATATTAATGGTTGTAGATTAACTTTAATTAACAAAATGCTATCTTTATTAAAAAACGAAACTAGTTCTAGTACTGGTACTTTTTTTTTTGAGAAAGGGCTTTAGTACTGGTACTTTATGTAAATGTAAACACATTCATTTACCACCTCACCGCCCCTATGTGAAATGAGACCTAAGATTCATGGGAACACTCACATGACTTTCTTCTTTTCATGTTTTCAATTTTTATACTCCATTCGTCCCACTTTAAATAGTGTTTTAGGTTTTTGTTTTTATCTCATTTTATGTGATGTTTTTATTATTTTAAGTAAAATTTAATATTTTTTTAACTTTTTGACCAATTATAAAATGCTAAGTTTTTTTCTTATTGGTTGAATTAATTTCATTTAATAATATTTTTATGTTACCAAGATAAATTATATAAAAATTTGTATTTTCTTAATATATGTGCAAAAACCTAAAATACCATTTAAAGTGGGATGGAGGTAGTAATAGAAATTGAATTTTTTTGTTGTAATTACTCTGAGTTCCAAAAAACAGCAATTGACGTTATTTAAAAAAAGAATAATTGTTTCGCAATTAATCTATGATTAATGCAGAGGAGGACGACATAATTTTCCTCCAGATTAGTTTACAAATTTTCAAAACAATCATTGTCGTAACGTATACATAGTTCATGTGAACCCGTGTAAGTGGGCTAGTGGTAAGGACGATGTCCGGCTGAGGGCTAGTGTAGTGCTATGATGCTCAATACTCCGGCTTCGAATCCCTGCGGCTGCAAACAATTACACAGGCCACCGGGACCTTGACATTCCACTCCGGGGATGGTAGTGGGCTTGCCCACTCGAACTACCATTTTTTTTACATAGTTCATGTGCATTTCAAAATTTCGACCAACAATTCCAATAATTAAATAGTAATAGTAATAATGAGCATACTCAATAAATCAAAGCATTGTGTAATTAAGTAAAATATGAAAATAAAGTAATCATTAAATGAAAGCTAACTGTCAATATTTTCTGTCCCTTGGTACCTTCCTGCTTCTTCCATCCTCCTTCCATATATACAACACTTCAGCTCGTCTCTTCGTCTTCACACTCCCTCTTCGTCTTCCATTTCTAACGTCTCTAGTCTTGGCTTATTATTCAGCGCTTTTTAGCTGTTATAATATCGCTGGCATTTCTCTTCTCTCTTTGGTTAAGTTATGGAGAGATTTGCATCCGTGACTGCTCTGTTACTGCTTCTCTGTTTTCCAGTAGCTTTCTCCGGTCATGATTACGGCCAAGCTCTGTCTAAGAGTCTTCTCTTCTTCGAAGCTCAGAGATCTGGTGTCCTCCCTCGTAACCAAAGAGTCACTTGGCGCTCTCACTCCGGTCTCACCGACGGCAAATCCAGCGGAGTATGTCTCATCTCTAGCTTGATTAACAGTGTTTCCGACATTGTTCCTGTTTCATTTTTTTTTGACTGAAATGTTGTTGTTTGGTATGTTTTTAACTCAGGTGAATCTGGTCGGAGGTTACTACGACGCCGGAGACAATGTGAAATTCGGACTTCCGATGGCTTTCACGGTGACCATGATGGCGTGGAGCGTCATTGAATACGGCAACCAGTTAGCGGCCAACGGCGAGCTAGGCCACTCCATAGATGCCATTAAATGGGGCACTGATTACTTCATCAAAGCCCATCCTGAGCCCAACGTCCTTTACGGCGAGGTATTTATTATAGTATTTAATTTATAAGATTTCTAAAATAATCAAATTTTAATTTCGTAATTAATAATATGATTATTATTTTGAGTAAATTAGCTAAATACCCTAAAACAATTGAGATACCATAGAAGAGGGGGGAAAAAGTAGTGATGGGGGGAAGANCTTATTTAATTTATAAGATTTCTAAAATAATCAAATTTTAATTTCGTAATTAATAATATGATTATTATTTTTAGGTTGGAGACGGCAACACCGACCATTACTGTTGGCAGAGACCGGAAGAAATGACGACGGACAGGAAAGCTTACCGGATAGATCCAAGTAATCCCGGGTCGGATCTAGCGGGAGAAACAGCAGCTGCTATGGCCGCAGCCTCAATAGTCTTCCGCCGATCTAACCCTGCTTACTCTAGGCTTCTACTCACTCACGCTTATCAGGTAATGCAACTTTTTATCTTCTTCGGCGCATTTTTACCTTTTTTAAGGATGCGCACTTTAGCATGTAGAGCAATGAACCGGCAGTTACATTGGGATGTTCCTGACACATTATTTACTACACTACTCAAGAGATAGTAGAAAGTCACTTACGAGTCATTTTCAAAGCACGTTAGGTGTCATTACTAATGAAAATGACCTGGAAATTAATTTTGTTGTCACTGTAATAGCCATAAATTTATAGATGCTTTAAAAAGAATTATTCTCTAATATTTGCTATAATTATACCAGTTACCTATCACCAGGAGTTTAGCAAATTCTAAACTCTTTTTGAGTTTAGAATTTAATTTTAAACACACTAGCTTACTACAACTAAACTAAACTAAAAAAACACTACATGCGGAAAGGTGCCGTGATCCCGTAAGTGGGACCCCGTATAGATCACTTTTAGAAGGTTGGAAACGAGGTCGTTCCCCGTCCATCACGGGTTTTTCATTGTTGTGTCTGTACAAATCTTCCATTCTATAAACGATCTCAGCCGTTT
>OVBX01007351.1:0-10929 GCA_900406325.1 Erucastrum elatum
ATTATGTATTTTGTATAACTTATAAATATAGGTTTTCAAAGGACTATCATTGTTATAATTACATATATGTAACTTTGAATCGATCAACACTTTAGTTTATCTCAAAAAAAAAATATCAAAGTATACATAATTTCACTAAATATATTTTACAAATCTAAGACAAGAATAAACTAAATATCATATTTGAATCAAATTTTTTTTTGAATCGGAAAACTAAATATCATCTGATATATCCGAGTAATAACCAAACAGTCGAGACATTATATATCAAAAATTAAACGTATAACTAAAATAACAAAACCATGTTTAAAATAAACTATGCATGTTGATTATAATAATAAAAATATCAGAATAATTGAAAATAAAAATAAAAAAAAAATAATAAATTATTATAATGTATTTTTAAAAAAAATGTTTATCTCCGTGCTCATGCACGGGAAATCACCTAGTACTATACTATATCGATTAAATAAACAGTATAAACAACTTGATACATAGAAACATCACAATGTAAATTGTTTATAGATTAAGAAAGATTGACATTGATGCCTCGCCGCGACAAAGGGGGATGAGGGGAGGGGGAGGGGTGCCACGAAGAAGGGGATGGGGAGGAGAAGGAGGATGAAACATTAAGAAACCATTTATATTATATGTTTATCAAATAAAATAGTACAAAAGAATATCTATTTTTTATCTTCTCCGATAATTTTGTGCATTCTCTGTTTCTAAATCTACATGTACTGAAAAGTAACAAAATTGTAAGACCAACAAAATATATGAAGAAAAGTAATTAGATAATCAGTTGTTGATTGGAGGTATCAGATAGCTCAAACCAGAGCATTGGAAAGATAACCCAATTTTCTATATTTTGTAAAAATTGGAGCTCAATTGCACTGTGGAAATTCTTCAATATATTGCTAAATATTTTACGTAATTGCACAATTATGCATCTGTATTCTCTCATTTACTCCAGTTTGATTCCTTATGCTCAAAATCAACCTAATACCTGGAAAATTAGATAAAGTAATAAATGACTCAAAAGACACATATTATGAATCGATAAACAACTTAAAGAGGTTAGAGACTGATAAAACACATTTTATCACATAAGAAAATAAAGAAAAAGTGTTACAAGACTCTAATGTTGAGAAGGGATCAGAAAATTCAAATTAAGTTAAAGACTGGATGATAATTTCTGCTGAGAATCAGCCTTAATCAGTTTTGAAGATCATATTTCTTCTACGGATAACTATGTCGATAATACTTCAGGATATGGTCCATAATCGGTTGCTATATTGCATTTGTTCACATAGATTCATTTTTTCTTTTTTTCCTAGCTTTCTTGTTGTCTTCAATCTAACAATACAATCATTATATATGACTTATTTTAAATTGGAAATAATTTATGTCAATGAAGTTAATAAAATATCCTTTTTTACTTAATTCAACCTCGTGGCACAATGACATAAATAATTTGAAAATGACTGAAACCCAAACTTCTTTAAGGGCGTGACTGTGTGGAAATTATGCTTGAGGAAGCTTGGTATCCTATGTCTTAATAGAATAACCTACCAAACAACACAAGAGATTTCCTATAGAACATAACTCAAGTTTGGCCATCGGTTTGAGGATAATAAGCAGAACTCATATCACGACTAGTACCAAATAGTTTATTAAGAACGCCAAAAGTGTCTAAGAATCAAGAATTACGATTAAAAAAATTGACAATTGAAAGGCCACAGAGACAATAAATTTCGAGGAAAAAATAAGCGGTTACTTCTACGCCATCGGTTGTATGCTTGCATGGTAATGAACCATTTTAGAGAAACGGTCAAGAATGACAAATATTTGAATTATAACCTTTTTACATACGCATGCGATACAGTCCAGCATAAGTAGCTTTGCCTTTATAAGTCTGACAAGTGACACAATTTCAAACTAACCAGTCGAACGAGGCCAAACCATGAAAACTGAGCCTCCAGAAGTGCTCTAGGTTGCAGCCACGTTTGTATTGCCGAAACTTTGTTGGGATTGTCTGCAAGTCCAGTAGAAGAGACAATATAACCCAAAGTGAACCTCAGGAGAACCAAATGAGCATTATATTGTTGCAGAGATCTTGTTTCGTCGTAAGATAAAAAGGACCTCTCGTAGGATGAGCAGATGATATACTCAAGAGAAATCTAAAGATTAGTATACCGTCGAAGTAGGCTACTATAAATTTACCAGTGAAAGTTCAAAGCTTGAGTCATCACTCGTATGAATGTATTAGATGCATTAGACAGGCCAGAAGGTATAACTTTCAAAAATGCTTACATGAGTTTTAAAAGATGCTTTCCAAACGTCACCATGACAAATAGGAATATGATGATAGTCGTTTCTCAGATTAAGTTTAGATAAGGTAGGAGTGGTCCTAATCTGGTCAAGGAGATTGTATAACCGTAGTATAGGAAAATTATAACGGATAATGATCTTGTTAAAAGTGCGACTATCAACATACATACGCCAAGAATCATCTTTCTTAGATACTAGTAAGGTTGTTATAGCCCACAAACTTAATCTTTCACACAAGAACCTTTTGGAGACAAAGGCGTCTACTTGTTTATGAAGTTCTGCATGCTCACTTGAAATAATGTGGATCGTTCGGGAGAGACATGCCAGGAACAAAGTCAACTGGATGTTGGATATCGCTTAGTGGAGGTAAGTCGGGTGGGATATCATCACGAAACACATCTGCAAATTATTGTATGATTGTCAAATTCATGCTGAATGTGTAGCTTTGTGATTGGCGGTGCAAGTGTAGGTATGGATAATACGAATGGCCCTCCTATCGCATAGCTTCTTGGAATGGAACCTTTTGTATTAGTAAAATCTGAGTTTCTGGTGGAGAATTCTCTTGAGGAGTCGACGGTTTCAAAGTGAAACTACAGTTGTTAAATTTGAACGGGTAAGTGTTGAGGTATTCGTCGTGACTAACTTTGCGATCAAACTCACATGGGTGTCCCAACAATAAATAACAAGAATCAATTGGTACCACATTGAAAGAGAGTTGATCATGGTAAGCATCACTAAAAGAGAATGTAACTAAGGCACGACGAGTTACACATACATCGTTATTTTGTTGAAGCCATTCAAAGTGATAACGATGCATGGCGTATTCATCAAGTATTTGTAGCTTTTGGACGGCGAGTTTCGTAAGTGTTCTCTACCTTTGTATGTGGTCATGTAAATATTTTGGTTTACAGAATTTAAGGAAGAAGTTGTAAGATTACATACAAGAAGCTTGTTGACTCCTCCTTTATGTTTCATATCTCGCACCAACCTACTCGTCAATGGGTTATTCAGAAAGGGATATGTCATATATATGATTGCTTACCCTTTGTACTATTGTGGAATCTTGAAGGCTCTTTCAAAACTTTTGAAATCTATACGCTTCATGTCTAGGTTAACTTGATGAACATCCTTGATTGTTGCTACGCAAGACTAATAATAAGTCATATTGCCTCAGATTTAGGGGAACCTATTCTGATATGTATCTCGCATTGATCCTACCAGTATGAGTGAAGTTAAAGTGTTAAATTGTGATGGAATTGGATTGAGATTTTCCAAAACTTATTGCTCTTGACGAGAAACAAGGTAGCATCTACCTTGATAATGTCGACTATATATTGATTCCATCCATGTGTTAAAATGTGGTAATTCAGGCTACAAATCAAAGAGGTGCCTTCTCCCTTCTAAGCCTCCACATGATTCAACCTTGCCGTCAAATACAACATATATAAGTCCTGAGATCCCTATTGTGGGTATTGATTGATCTTATCAAGCATTAAAGTGATGACACTACCACTTAGTTACTTACTATCCATGAAAAGAACCCAAATGCCAACAGAAACCTTGCTTACTACTTAGGAATATGATGCCCATGTGTTCCAGAATCTTTATAAAAGAGATGGAAAGTCTCCAATCTAAAATCGACATCAATTCTGCCTTGCAATTTGTTTTGGGGGCTAATCCTCAGCATCCTTTATCTTCTTCATATGCTGCTATCTTATCTTCTCCTCGTTTACAACATTGGATCAAGCTGTTTCACTTAACTCTTTCAACACTTTTTCCAAATTATTAGGTTCACAGTCTACTCCCACTACAACACCACTTATGGAATTTTCTCCATCAAACATTACCAACAATGAGGTTCAAGAAACTTCAGTTGTTGATCCTTTAACAACAGCTTCACAAAGCTAGTGCATTAAGAGTCATTCTCGCTTTATATTACTAGGAGTTGTAGATGAAGTTGTGACAGGAACATATAGTTCGCTCAGCTTGACAAGGGGTAGGAGAGAAACAAAACCACCTATAGAGTACCAAGACTTGGAATAGAAAAACGGTTTGAGGGAGAGGAAAGAATAGCCACCGTGGCTATCATCACTTATTGTTATCTTTTATTTCACTGTTGGTTATTTAGTCTCCACCTTTGTTGTTTAATAGGTTTGGGATTCAACTTTTCATGAAGTTTTTTTCAGGCAAGCTTTGAAAAAGTATAAGACTTCTTGTGTCATCTTGTAACTATTTTTTTTTTATTAATTTGAAAGCATTAATTTAGTCAAAAACATTTTTAGAAGTTTGTAGAACAGATGAAGCCCGTAAACAATTTATTGTAGTTTTTTTGTTATTTTCCGATGTTCCTTGGATGTAAAATTAAAATTTTTAATAGTAGGGATGCGATGAATATCATTTTACTGTTTTCATAGTATTATGCATGTGTTCGCTTGGAATTCAAGATGTCTAGGCTTGTTGTTTTTTGACTAACAGATTAGGCTTTTGATCTTCTATTATTCGTTATTGTTTGTCGTGTTGATTTTTGTGTAAAAGTTAGTAATATGAAGTATAATTTCTTAAGCAAGGCTAAATTAGAAATAGTTGCTTAAGTAGCAGAAAGTGAAAATGGAAACTCTAAACAAAAAGTTAAAACAGAAAAAACCCTCAAGGTTTAAAAGGAAGCAACAGCAATGCATGATTTTCTTTGATATTATCTCTGATCAAACAATGTTGATAAATTTCTCAATTTGCTTTTAGTAATATGTCAATCTCTAATGTATTTCTATATTTTTTACCTCTAAAATAGATGAATTCTATAATAGAGATGAATATTGCTCCAATGTATTTCTCTACAATAGAGATCTCCAATATATAGTAAAATATGGAAGAATGCTATTTTGACTCTAAATGCTATTATAGGGGCAAAAATAAGAGTGGGTTGGAGATGCTCTAACAACGCTTACATTGGTTGTCCATGTCAATGATGTAGCACATTCTTGGGAGCTTGAGGCTCTCTATATTGGTTATATACCTTTTGAGTGTAAAAGTTTTGATCAGTCTCATGTGTATTGATTTCATTGTCATTTTGCATCGTATTTGTTTCATTGTTAGATTTTTGAGTGGATTATAAAATTTACTTTTATCATAAACATAATGCGGAAAGGTTCTATGTAACATTAGTGTTTGATTGTTGATGAAGAAGAAATTTGACCTTAATGTCAAGAATGACTATTTATGCATGAGTGACCGTTTATTTGTGTAAACATAAAGGCTAATATTTGAAAATTAGTATTTGAACAAACTTATTAAAAGACTTGTAAGTTGTTGTGATATTGGGCTTATAGGATTTTTTGGCTCAACTTCAACATTCATTTCACAAAGCATTGGTACAAAGATTTAACCTCACTGAGACTATACCACATAATACGATGAAACAGTCTAATTCTACCCTGAATGACTAAGATGGATCCAATGCAACTTAACATGCATCATTTGTTTTTAACCACTGTGGGATGAGTTCACTCCACGACACGAAGTAAACCATCCCTTTACCTCCTAAAATTCGACCTCAAATACAAAATAACTCAACACACAACTAACTTGAAACCTATATGGGATTGTCATTCCTTGTTCACACCGTTAGCATCCATAAAATATGCTTGACGTCCTTGTACCAACATGCCAACACAAAGAGGCGTGTTCTCGTATTGTCTCGAGTCTGTTGGGTTTGTTATCTCAAACTCTCAGCCAAGAAGCCGGACATGGAGACCGGATTGAAACTCGGGTTTCAGCAGCTTGTGCGACCGGTTGAAACAGATATTTGCTTTGGGGGTGGGGGTGTGGAGTTCGTACCACCGGATTTAGACAAAGCTTCAAATCCGGCACCAGGATGTAGATTTCCGCCACATACACCATTAGAGCTCACGTCTCCGGTTGACTACGCCGTCGCCGTACATGTTGTCTCCGAGAACCGGGGGACAAACCCACTTTCTACTGACCATTGATTCACTCCTCTGGGAGTCTCACCGCCACTTAGGAGAGGAGTTCCGCTCTGAAGGAGGTGTCTGACCGCTACACGCGCCGCCGCTGAGGAAAGAGACACAGTAGATCTTGAAAAGAAAAATTAGATCTGGCAAAGCTTCACCCTAAAAGCCGACTCGCTCCTTTTCTGTCATCCCTAGAGACTCGCTTACTCCAAAAGAAGCCAGAAACCTTCAAACCCTAAAAAAAGGAGATCCTTCGTCTTGGTCATGACAGCTCAGAGCTCACAGCAAAGAGACAGAGGGAATACAGTGGGGGAGGGAGCAAAGGGAAAAACAATTTAAGGGGAAAGAGGAAGCCTCCGGCACCGGCGGCCGCCGAGCCTGAGCTAGGGTTTTCAATCTGTTTGTAGAGAGAGGTGGGAGTGTCTGTTTGTAGAGAGAGAAGAGCGTACTCCTCCTTTTATAGGGCATTTTTGTTATGGGTCATGTGTAGCATTTTTGTAATGAGTAACTTTCGGTGATTTTTGATTCAATACAAACAAAAAATATTATATGTTAAAAATATTCGATGGAGAAAAGAAAAAAGAGAAAATTCTCCTTTTCATATTATTTTTTTAACAAAATCTCCTTTTTAGTATATATATATATATATTATAAATTTGGATAATGAATGTAATTATGCAAAATTTAGTAAATAATGTATCTTTTAAACAAGATATATCTCATTCATTATCCGAATTTCTATTTTTTAAAAACAATTTGGGAAATATAATATTAAATGTACTACTGTAATCAAGATTTTATTTCGTATGTAAAATATTAAACACAATTTTATTTTCTGATATAAAATAATAACATTTGATAGTGTTTAGTTTATGTATATCACTTACTAGAAATGATAAATGACTTTTCTCATGGTCATTTTAAACTTATTTATGGGCAAATTTAAATATTAAATAAATAAATATTAAAAGCTGTAATAGACACATAAATAATATGAACTATAATTTAAAAACTATAACTATATATATATATATATATGTAAAATAACACGAGAATCGAGGCAAGTCTGAAGTCACTGCCTCTTTGGTGAGGCTTCTGGCCGCCGGCGTCGGGCTCTCCTCTTTAGCTCTGATCGTCTACATCCTCTCTCCTTCGTCTACACCGGTTCCGCAGGTTCGCAGATCTGGTTCTCCGTCTTTGTCATTCTCTCTGCTCACGCCATTGTTTCTCTTTGGAGAAAGCTTGTGATCATGAGTCGAAACTCTGTGTTGTATCTTTACAGATCTAGTCCGACAAGATCTATCTTTTTCTGGGGGGTTCCCCAACCGGTCAAGTTTCTCGCCGGTTACAGTCGCTGTTCTTCACCAACGTCGTATAGCTATTACGTTGACATTTCCATCAACGCATATCCTGACCAAGCCGCTCCTCCACTCGAAGCTGCGCTTCACCTGCCAGATCTGTTGCCTTCTCCGCCGCCTGCCCTCTCCATCCTCCCGCCAAAGCTTCCCTCTCCGCACCGGAATAGAAAGAGCTTTATCTATTTTCCTCCGCCGCATCTCATCACACTATCCCGGCCGTTCACGTGTCGAAGCGTTTCCTCCGCCATACTCGCATCTCACCGACAAGGTCACGTCTCTATCTCTCTCGGGTTGGGCCCTCATATATTGAAAATGGGCCTGGAGAGCCCAATCGATCTTAATTACTATTTGTCCATCCCGATGGCTTCACAGCCCATATACTTTTGGGGGTGGTTAGTTCAATTGACTAATTGCCTGAAGATTACCAGTGGGTTCATTGGGATCTTTACCGAAGCGGTTCTACACATAGCACATTATCTCTCTTATGCGAAGAGTTCACTAGTTACTCGTTTACCGGTGGGTTCATCGGGATCATCATTTTCATCCCCACTCATATCCTTTTCTACGGAGAAGGAAACCGTCATATCCACTATCTCCTTGTTAAAGAGTATTTCCCTTCCAAACGTTAAATGGAAGCGTCCATCCATATCTATAACCGTTTTGCTATCTTGTGTACCGGTCCGTTTGGGATCTGAAGATGCAACGGATATTGTTTTGACGATATTCCGAGGTGCGGATTGGATGCTAACGTCACTTCTCGGAATGACTAATTCTCAAGTTTCCGGCTGTGCCGTGAACCTTGCTTCGACGCATTCGAGTTCTACTCTGAATCTGCTGTCTATCTATCTTAGAGTTCTAGCTTCCTCTTATTATGTAATGCTTTATGTTTGTGGAGTTTGTATTAACTCTAACTCTTATTGTAGCCTGAATGTTTGAGTTTTAATGAAAGTTGTGTTTCAAAATATATATGTAAAATATATTAATGTAAATTATTATATTTATTAAAATATGGTAAACGTAAACACTATTGATATTCTTTATCTAAATTATTCAAAATAACAAATGATATTTAATATTCTGTTAAGACATATCTATATGAAGATTTTTTATTTCAGATGTAAATATTAATGATATGGTTTACAAATATATATATGGGCGTTCGGGCACCTAGGTTGGGGTTGGATACTTTGATTTCAGATTTTTTTGATAAAGGGGTCTAGGTTCTGTTGAGATATTTCTCTATATCGGATCGGATTCATATATTTTTGTTCAGATTTGATTATTTCAGGTATAAACCAAAATGATTAAAAAAAAATGTAAGACATGTGGATTTGATGCACAAAAGTTATATGTGGAGATGAACCCTACATATTAATATGACACCAAATTCTAATCCGCATTTAAAAACACGAAAAAAATATTTTTATAGCAAATTTTAATTTACGGTATTATACATTTTAACATTAGTTTGATAAGTAAGGTTTAAACATTTTAATTTTAATGTATAATTAAAATATATCATTATATTATTTGTATTTATATTTATATTAAAGAAGAAAATTATATATTACTTGATTTTGTTTTATATTATTTAAACATGTTCATTATAAATATTTAATAAAATCTTTGTAACTCTATTGATTAACTGTGTGATATATACTTGATAAGTTGTATATTATAAAATTTACTTTATGTAAATTTATTGAATCTAACATTATATTCGTGTAAAACTTAATCGATGTCAACTTAAACCAATCATAATATTCAAAACAGATACAAAACATTTATCTTTTGAGTGTCCAATATATTGCTTCCATTTTGTTTTAGTTGCTTATTCATCGAATATCGATCTCAAAAGAAGTACCATTGACGGTTTAGATTTATTTGTCCACTCGAAGCGCGACGCAGAGGATTGCAAACTAATATTTGAAATTCAAAAGCTAGAAAAGGAATAAGGAAGCGCTGATCCGGTAACGGACGGAAATTCCAAATCTAATTGTCATCATCATCTCTCTACTCTCTCTCTCTCAACGGCTATTTTTTCTCTTCTCTCCCTCTCTACAGAGACTTCTTCAATCTAGGGTTTTAAATTGTTCCTCTATTTCGAAAATCTACAGCGGCAATCTGATCGATCTACTTCCTATCTACTAAGCAACAACAGAGATCGAACTTCAAATTGATCAGCTCTGGAGAGTATACGAGAAATCTCTAGTTTCAGGCAAGCGTTCTCTCGCTCATTGATTAATTTTTGAAAATGATTGCTTCCCAATGTTAAAAACAGTTTAGGTGTTTACTCGATTTCATCGCTTACTTATTCAATTGGCTGATTGAGATGTATTGGAATCGTTCAGCGAATCTCCAGTTTCCTTTTTCGGGAATGACAAAGTTAGTTAGAGTTTTCTATTTACAGGCAGAAGAAGCATTTCGAGATGGCAAAAGATCCGATTCTTCAAGTAGAAACAACGTGTGGATCTCTCCTTTACGAACTTCAGGTGTGAGTTTGATAATTAACAAAACAAAAAAGAAAAAAGAAAACTATTTCGTCCTTCATATCTGAGTATTGAGATCTTCTTTTGTTTATTTCTTTAATAAAAAAAAAAAAACAGATTATTTGGGATGAAGTAGGAGAAACGGAAACTGATAGAGATCAGATGTTGCTTGAGCTTGAACGTGAGTGCTTGGAAGTTTACAGAAGAAAAGTTGACCAAGCTAACCGATGCAGAGCTCAGCTTAGACAAGCTATTGCTGATGCTGAAGCAGAGCTAGCTGCCATCTGTTCTGCTATGGGGGAGCGTCCTGTGCATATTAGACAGGTGAGTGAAAGAGATGCAAAAAGTGTTGATTTTTTGTTGAAGAAAGTTAACCTTTTTTTTTCTTTTTAATGTGTTTTCAAGTCTGATCAAAGCGTTGGGAGCTTGAAACAAGAGCTTGGGAAGATTCTTCCTGAATTGGAAGAGATGCAAAAGAGGAAAACCGAGAGAAGTAACCAGTTCCTTCTTGTTCTAGAAGAAATAGAGAGCATCACTAGTGATATCAAAGGTCAAGGAGAACATGTTCGCTCCAAACCACTTGTCGATGAGACTGATTTGTCTATGAGAAAGCTTGAGGAGTTACATTCCCATCTGCAAGCACTTCAGAAGGAGAAGGTGAGTACTTGCCTTCTTCTTCTTTTTATGTTTCTGTGGTTATCTGTTTATTTACTTTTGTTTTGTTGTTTCCTTCAGAGTGAACGAGTGGAGACTATTCGGAAGCACCTCTGTACTCTATATTCT
>OVBX01007352.1:0-10928 GCA_900406325.1 Erucastrum elatum
GATATGGAAGACTTTAGTGGGGGGGATCCTTGGTGGGAGTTTCTCTTCAGATTGGAACAATATCGTTGAGATGATATCGAACTCAACGCTCAACCCCACCAAGACATTCCTAATTCGTTACACAGCTCAGGCAACGATTCATGCAGTATGGAGAGAACGCAACGCTCGTCGTCATGGTGAACAACCACAATCTGTTGGTTGCCTCATCAAATTCCTGGACAGAGCAATCAGACTTAAGCTGCTGTCAGTTAAAGGATTAGGATATCAGTATCTCGAAGACGGATTGATTACTTGGTTTGAGACCCGGCAACCTCAAACTTAAAGAATAGCAGAGCAGTTTGTCAGCTCATAGAATTTTTTTGGATTTCTTAATCACAATGATGCACTTGATGTACAGAAGTTTTGATTGAATAATAATTTTACATTCTTTCAAAAAAAAAAAAAAACCAAGTAACTTCATAGAACTATTTTTTCACCATTTTACTATCAATTAGTTTAGCGAAAATTTTGCTTTCTGAAGTGTATAAACATAGACTATTTATAGATTTTGAAAAGCTCTCTTTGAAAAGTCACATCTTTTCAATTTAAACAGTTGCAACTTTTATCAAAGAAGAGACACAACCTTTTACGTAGTCGCATCTTTTCATAAAGAAGAGACACAACTTTTTAACGAACAATCGCAACTTTTCACAAGATTTAAGCTACCTATAAAAACACACACCCTTTCAATTTAATCAGTTGCAACTTTTATCGAAGAAGAAACACAACCTTTAACGTAGTTGCATCTTTTCATAAAGAAGAGACAACTTTTTAACGAACAATCGCAATTTTTCACAAGATTTAAGCTACCTATAAAAACACACACCCTTTCAATTTAATCAGTTGCAACTTTTATCGAAGAAGAGACACAACCTTTTAAGTAGTCGCATCTTTTCATAAAGAATAGACATAACTTTTTAACGAACAATCGCAAATTTTCGCAAAATTTAGAAAAGACATAACTTTTTAATGAACAGTCACATTTTTTCGCAAGATTTAAGCTACCAATAAAAACACACATCCTTTCAATTTAAACAGTTGCAACTTTTATCGAAGAAGAGACACAACCTTTTAACAGTCGCAATTTTTTATACGAAGAGACACAACTTTTTAACGAACAGTCGCAACTTTTCACAAGATTTGAGATACCTATAAAAACACACACCCTTTGGAATTAATCAGGATTTCTATTATTAATAGATTTTAAGGGTATTATTACAGAGAAACATATTATTAAAAAAATATATCACAGTGTTACATAAATGACAATTCTGATAACTGATACAATCATACAAAGGTATGCACTTGATCCATGAGTTAGGTGGATTAATAAGTTTTTGAAAACAAAAAATTATATCTCAAAATGTTCAATCAATTTCATGTCACTAAAATTTTCCTTGATTTAATTCTCACCGTGAGAAAGTAATGAAATAATAATATCTTGATTTGTATATATAATAACTTAGATTAAGCAATGAGTTTTATATCTCTCTCCAAACAGAATCCACAAAACAGAAATCCGACCAAGTGCTATAACAACTCAACTTTGTCTGTTTTTACCAAATCGTTTTGCATGAAGGCCTAGATTGCAATACCTCCATCGAGGTGAATGTCTGCAAACCAACGGTTGTAACCATGGTTAGGCCGATAACAATAAAAAAAAGGCTAATACCAAAGAGTAATGAGCTAACCTGTCCAGTTATGTAACTCGCCGCTGCCTGGCTCAGAGCCAAGAATTCGACCAAACCAGCCACATCTTCCGTTTGTCCATATCGTCCTGAAATATTAATCCAGTTTGCTTTGTATCAGATACATCCTAATCTACCTAAATATATCATATTGAGAAACAGGAACAAATGTAATGGACGAAAAATCCAGCATTGAGCTTTTGAGATAGGTGTATAATATTTTGTTTGGGAAAAATGGTAAACACACATACAAGTTTCTTCAAATATCTATTACGTTCTACTGGTTCCAAAAACACTAGTGTTACATTTTGTCCCCTACCAACCTTAAAAAAGATATTGAGCCTGTTGAAACCAAGAACTCAGAGCACACGAAGCAGAATATTGGAGAGATAGTGGCCCTGAGGGTACGATGGGTCGAGTGGGTGATCAGACGCAGCTCCTGCCTCCCTCACCACTGTGATCTTCCTTCCCGCCATCGCTGCAGCGCTCTGAAGAATGCCCAAGAACTTTCCGCTCTGAGTCATCGCACCTGAACATGAGCATGTCATCAACAAGCCTCCACTGCTTGTCAATCTCATTGCCAACGAGTTGAGATTCCTGTACATTCCTGCCGCGTTATGTAAAACCTAAGCAGCAGCATATTCAAACAAACCTCAATTATTCCAGAGACACTAAAGAATAGAAAAAAACAACAAGTCCAAAAGCCATACCTTTTTCCTTGGAGCTAGTTTAGGAGGGTCTAGGATGACAATGTCCCATGTCTCTTCCCTAGACAAAGCGCTCTTCATGAATTCTGTAGAATCTTGTTTGAAGAAAACAACCTTCTCTGGATCCATATGGTTGAGGATTACATTCTCTCTAGCGAGCTCCAAAGCAGGTAAAGATGAATCAATCCCTGAAAGTGTTTTATTCTTTAATGAGACTAAAGGTAGATGGATCGAGGAGGAGGAATAAAAGAACGTTACCGAGGACACTGGTAGCACCTCCTTGAGCAGCATTAAGTGCGAAACCACCACTATAGCAACACAGATCAAGAACTGTTTTGCCAGAAGAGATGGTTGAAATGAAGTGACGGCTCTCGCGTTGATCTGTGTAGAACCCTGTCTTCTGTCCCTCTAGCGAGACTGCGTAAGAGATACCATTCTCCACGACCTAAGAAAGAAAGAACATCAATCATTCCCTCCCTCAGTTTAACTGTATTGATTATGTTTCCATTAAAATATATAGCCAAGGCAAGGAAAAGCAAAGACCATTGATCTCTCGGGGAGAGGAGCAGATTGTGTTTGTTTCAGAGAGGAGATATCAAAGCCATCTTCTTTGAGAAGATCAAGAGAGGGTCTCCAGTTGATGTGATTAATCCCATGGATTGATGAGCGCAAGCAAGTCTCCACGTGAGTCCTGTACTTTTCAAGCCAAGCAGCGGAGGATGCAACCACAGCAATATCTCCAAACACATCCACAATCAATCCAGACAATCTTGAAGACAAAGACAAAAACAAGCAAAGTGTTAGACGGTTAGGAGTAGTGAAAATGAGAAACCAATTTTTGTAGCATTTTGTGTTACCTATCTCCTTCACTGTTAACAAGACGATAAGCATTAGTAGTATTTGGAGAGGGGAGTCCGAGATTATTCCGCAACTGAACTGCTTGAGTAATTCTAGTTTGGAGAAGCTTCTCAACGTTGAGTGCACAAGAAGGATCTCTAAGGATAATAAGAAGAATCAATAACAAAGTTTGACTGACTCCAAAAGAAAGGAAAGAAAGGAAAGAAAGGGAACCTGGTGGATTCGTGTTGGAGCTGCATAAGGCGAACACAGAACATGGAAACGGAGTTATACAGACCCCAACCTATGGGACTCTCGGTTCCGTCGGCGACAATGACAACATCCCCAGTCTGCGGAGGAGGTTTTCCGATAATCCTGTCGACGGCTCCACTGTAAACCATTGGACTTCCATCTTTGAAGAGCTGTGTCTTTCCCTTTTTCAGAACCACCTTTGCTACGCCTGATGGTGATGAGGCAGAGAATGGGCGAGAAGAGGAAACAACTCGGGATGAGGAAGAGAGGAGTCGGGAGGGAAGGTGGAGCACACCCACGGCCACCATTGCCAAATTTCCTCAGACGACAATTTATTCGTTGGGTTCTGCCGTCTGGTGTGGATAGGCTGCTCTTTACACATAAAACCCAGCTACTGGGCTCTCTTATTGGGCTGTGTTTTTTTTTGTAATCTTCACTCCCCCTTCTCTCTGCTTACAATTTTGGATGGACGATGCTGTAAATTTTAGAATATTGGTCTAAAAATGCAAAAAAATACTTCTTCAGAGTAGTACATACAATGTTTGTTTACAGAAACAAAAAATAAAGAACAAAAGGCAGCAAATCCAGTTTCTACGATTGGTGTCATTTCATATAAAAGTTGCATAAAAATTCCCATTGGCAGTGTCATGAGATTGCTTGTTCTAGAGAACTTAATACACCTCATCTTCTGTTTTCGTAACAAAAATTACTTTCTCGGAGTGTAAAAAATGATAGAAATATATCCACTGTATTCTTTGAAACCAAGAGCAATGAAACCATCGATGATGCTATAAAAGAGGACGTGCAGAAACACAAAATGTGATGTTCTTCTGTGAACATTGTGACTGAGATCTCAGGTTTCTATTATACGTTGAAGCGGAAAAGCATCACATCTCCTTCTTTAACAATGTACTCTTTACCCTCTGATCTCAACTGCACAAAACAAAGATATTGTTTCCAAACCAAACTCCCGAGTAAGCAAAGAGAATCATACGATATAGCTCAATTTATGGATATAGAGGGGAAGAAACTCACAAGTCCTTTATCTCTTGCCGCCGCAAGAGAGCCAGCAGAGACAAAATCTTCATATGCAACCTGAAAAGAAATTAAAAAAAAAACAAAACAAATGACAACCGAAATGATGTCCGGATAGCTACAGTTTTAGAACTGTACAAGAGAGGAAATTAAAGAAAAAAGCTTACAGTCTCAGCTCTAATAAAACCCTTCTCAAAGTCAGAGTGAATGACACCAGCAGCTTGTGGTGCAGTCATGCCTGTACACAACAAATGTTTTGTACTAAAACTAAATTTACTTTCGCATACCAAAGAAAACAATGCCTGGTTGATTGGAGACTAACCTGCGTGTATCGTCCAAGCTCTTGTTTCCTGCCATAGAGAATGGATATTTTAGAAGGCAATGTTTTCAAACTAATAGTGTGTCTGAATGTGATCTTATATCACCTTTTCACCAGAAGTGAAATAGGTCTGCAAACCTAGCAGACTGTATGTTGCCCTGATAAGGTTCCCAAGTCCACTCTCGCTGACACCTAGCGAGTTCAAATATTCAGTCCGCTCCTCAAGAGGAAGCTCGGTTAACTCAGACTCAACCTAAAGAAGGAAGATTTAGTTCCAAGTGAAAAAAAAGCCTCAGCGAGCGTGCATAAGAAAAACAGACAAATGATTTCATTCATGCTGACCTGAGCTGAAACAACCACATGTCCAGACTGCAAATCCGAAGAAAGACCCTTAACTTGTTCAACAAAAGGATTCTTTTCAGGCTCAGCAAGATCGGTTTCAGCAACATTGGCGACGTAGATCATAGGCTTCATGGTAAGCAAGCAGAGATGCTTGACGGCGTCCTTCTCGAGGTCGTTCAACGCAACTGACCGCGCAGGTTTCCCGTCGAGAAGGGCCTCCTGAATTCTCAGCAGAGCAGATTTCTCGGCTTCCTCCTGTGGTCATAGAATGTCACATCACCATAAGAACAAGAACAAGAGCAGATAGGGATATGAAATGAATGAGTAGTAGTTGGTTAACTACCTTGACTTTGGATTGAGAATCCTTAGCCTTGCCTTTGTTAAGTCGTTCGATACGTTTACCAATCTGATCCAAGTCGCAGAAGATAAGCTCGAGGTTGATGACATCAATGTCAGAAGTGGGATCAACTTTGCCATTGACATGAATAATGTCGTTGTCCTCAAAACAGCGGACCACCTGTAGGATGGAATCCACTTCTCTGATGTGAGATAAGAACTTGTTCCCTAATCCCTATTAAAAAGCATCAAACTTGTGAGTGAGTTTGTTTGTTTGTTGTAATCAGATAGAAGAGAGGAGGAGAGAATAATAGAGACACCTCGCCTTGACTGGCACCCTTGACAAGACCAGCAATGTCGACGAACTCAATGGAAGCAGGGACCACTTTCTGAGAGCTGCTGAGCTTAGAGAGCACTTGAAGACGAGAATCCGGAACAGCCACTATACCAACATTCGGCTCTATGGTGCAGAAGGGGAAATTAGCTGCTTGTGCCTTTCCATTCTCCACCTTTAATTGAAAAAAAAAGACATTTTTCAAACGAACGCAAGGTGTTTGACGAAATGCCTCAGAGAGAAAATAAACTCAAAAGGGAAAAGAAAAAGAAGACTTACGACGGCGTTAAAGAGAGTTGACTTGCCGACGTTAGGAAGACCGACGATTCCGGCTTTGAGGCTCATTCTTACTGTGGAAGAAAAGCATCGCTTCTCCAGAGTCAAAACTCCGATAAACTTGTTTGATTTTCCGGAGAAGCTGAACTGGTTTCTGAAGAGATGATGAGATTTGGACGGTAGCAAAGTCAGAGCCGTGACGACACTGCTACAAGCTGCTCTCGCCATTGCTGCGCCAAGGGACGACTGTAGCTACTCTCTCTGCCTCTCCTCTTTTCTCCGTCTCTCTCTATCTTTCTATCTTTCCGAGCTTTTTAAGGCCCAAATACTAGTTTCCCCAAGACTAATAAGAGGACCCAATATTAGTGAGCCTACGTGCATTTGCCATGAGCCGACTTCGATGGTGGCAAACGACGCTGCTCTTTGATTTATATCAGTGTTTAAAATCGGACCGAAACTAAACCGGAATTTTTTTGGGTCACTGTTAAATATGATCTCACCAGGTTACATCTGATTCAATAACTTGGTGTAATATATTTTTAATATATAAATTCAAAAATATTATTAGAAAATATGATATATAATTAAAAAATAAATAAATTTTAAATGAAGTATTAAAGATATAACTAATTTTATGTTCATATGGATGATTTATAGATTATTCATAGTTTTAGTGTTTCCATCAGTTTAATAACTTTGACATTCTATTTGGCTGTATGACATGTTCATGTTCAAACCAGTTATTAGATCCAATTAAGCTACAGTTTATAGTCGAGTCCGGTCCAACCATTAAGTTTGTTCGGTTTTAAAAACACCGATATATATACAGAGAAATTCAGTGGAGAATAGAAAGGTGAAAAACCCGAGGAGTCATTATCAAATCAGAGTGAGAACGAAGAGATTGGAGCTGAAAGTGGTAAAGATCAAGCTCGAGAGGTAGCAACGATCATTGAAGAAGATGTTGAAAAAGATATTATTCAGCTCAACTGTAAAAACTGTACAATGTATCTGTTATATACATTTCCGGTATTGTTGGTTAAGCGAAAGAAAACTTAACCAGCTATAACCAAAATTAATTTAACTAAACCAACTAAACCATCTAATATACCCCCCTCAAGTCTTTGACTTCAAATCCGTTGATGTTGGAAGAAAAAGACTTGATAGTGAAAGGCGTTGTAACATCGAGAGGAATGGACCTGGTTGAAGTGGTTTCGTTAAGATGTCTGCAAGCTGATTACCAGACGATACATGAAGCGCAAGAAGACATCCAGCTTTAATCTGATCACGAACTGTATGACAATTAATCTCAATATGCTTCGTACGTTCATGAAAGACCGGATTCGTGGAGATGTGAACAGCTGATTTGTTATCACAAAAGAGCTTAGGTATAGCAGTCATGGTGATATGAAGATCTCTGAGAAGCTGAGTTCACACGTCGCTAGAGCAAGACTGCGATATTCAGCCTCCGTGCTGCTTCTACTAACAACAGCTTGCTTCTTTGACTTCCATGAGATAAGTGAAGTCCCCAAGTAAACGCAAAATCCAGTAACAGATCGACGAGTATCTTTACAAGCAGCCCAATCTGCATCAGCAAATGCATTCAAGCATAGATCATTATCCGCCGCATACATCAAACCTTGACCAGGATTGTTCTTGAGATAACGTAGAACTTTGAGAGCAGCATGATAATGAACATCAGTCGGAGCAGAGAGAAACTGACTTAGCTGATGAACAGCAAAAGTAATATCAGGACGTGTAATGCACAAATATAACAGTCGTCCAATAAGCTCTCTGTACTGCGTAGGTGTAGAAAGAAGTTTGCCAAGAGTCTTAGTTAATCGAAGATTAGGATCCATCGGAACAGAGCTTGGTTTGCACCCCAGTAAACCATAATCTTCCAAGAGGTTAAGAGCATACTTCCGTTGGCAAACAGAGATACCAGTTGCTGATCGAGCTATCTCCAGGCCAAGAAAGAAACGAGCAGGACCAAGATCCTTAATCTTGAACTCAGAGCGTAGCAAAGTCTTGAGATCTTCAACTGCAGTATCATTGTTACCAACAATGAGAATGTCATCCACATAAACCAATGCAGCTATAAACGACACCGAAGAACTCTTGACAAAGAGAGTATTATCCACAGGTGATTGAACAAAGTTATCACCAAGCAAAACCGACGAAAACCTCTTGTACCACTGCCGAGAAGCTTGTTTCAGACCGTACAGAGATTTTCGAAGTTTGCAGACTGGATTCGGCGGCAAGATCACACCAGGAGCAGGTGTGTAACCCTGTGGTAAGCTCATATAAATCTCCTCATCTAAATCCCCATGTAAAAATGCATTGGATACATCCATCTGAGTGAGACTCCACCCCTTTACAGCAGCAAGACTAAGAAGAAGCTTCACACTGGTAAGCTTAGCAACAGGTGAAAACGTCTCCAAATAATCCACTCCCTCTTGCTGTGTAAAGCCTTGAGCTACCAAACGAGATTTAGGTCTCTCGACGGTACCATCAGAGTTATACTTCAAAGTAAAAATCCATCGACAACCAACCACATTCTTCCCATCAGGCAAAGAAACAATATCCCAAGTTCTGTTTTGCTCAAGAGCCTCAAGTTCCACATTCACCGACTGAATCCATATATCAGAAGTCATGGCTTGTTTGAAAGTTTTAGGTTCACGTTCCAAAGAATAAGCCAAGACATAAGGACGATAAGAAGGACTCAAACTTTCATAAGAAATAACAGATGAAATGGGATAAGGAGTGGGAAAGATAGGAGTAGGATTACTTGTTTTGGAAGAAAAAGAGGATGAAAGAAGAGATGGAGATGTCGAAAAAGAAGAGGTAGTAAAAGACACTAAAGAACAATGATACTCAGACAGATAAGATGGAGCTTTAGTTGTACGTTTAGGCCTGTCAATATTCACAGTATTATCAACAGAAGTTGGTATCTCAGTATTTCCCGAACCAGTAGAGGTACTAGAGTGTGTATGCAAATGATCAGACAAATGTGAAGGAACACCACAATCACCAACAAGATCAGGTAAAGGCATAGACTCTACAAAATGTAAAGGTGCAGGCAAAGGAAGAATTGAATTTGGAAACATCTCAACAGAATCAGAAACACGATGAGAAGTTTTAAAAGGAAATTCTGTTTCATGAAAAATCACATTTCGAGATATAAAAACAGAGTGTGATTCTAAGTCTAACAGTTTATATCCTTTATAACCCATGGGAAATCCGAGTAAAACACAAGGAGAAGCACGTTGAGAAAACTTATTACGATCTTTGTTCAAAGTAGATGCATAACAAAGACATCCAAAACTTTTGAGTTGAGTATAGTCAGGACACTTCCCATGCAAACGTTCCAAAGGAGAAATATTGCCCAGTAATGGAGAAGGTAAACGATTGATTAAGAACGTTGCTGTAACAACACAATCACTCCAATATGCCAAGGGAACATTAGATTGAAACAGTAAAGAACGAGCAACATTAAGCAAGTGTTGATGTTTCCTTTCAACAACAGAATTTTGTTGAGGTGTATAAGGACAAGAAAAGTAATGAATCATCCCTGTTTTTGCAATTATATCAGAAAAAGCAAGTTCAGGCGCATTATCTGATCTAATAGCTTTAACCTTCTTATCATATTGAGTTGAAACAAGATTAAGAAAAGCTAGAAACACAGATGAAACATCACTTTTATTCTTTAACATGTATAACCATGTAACTCGAGTACAATCATCAACCAACGTTAAAAAATACTTGTAACCCTCAACAGACTCAGTTTTGAAAGGACCCCAAACATCTAAATGAACAAGATCAAAAGGATTAACAGACAATGTATTATGTGAAATGTAAGCGAGACGCTTCTGCTTTGCAAGAGGACAAATACGACAATGATCAGAGGAAGATGATGACTTGAAGGATGGCAAATGAGGTGATACTTTGTGCAGAACAGAAGATGAAGGATGACCTAAACGTTGATGCCAAACATGTTCCTCAACAAATGTAGAACCACAGAAAGTAGAAGATTTTGCAGGCACAGTTGATGAAGACGATGGAAGAGAAACAATAGTAGATGAAGAAGTATCTAGTATGTAAAGATCTCGATACAAACTACCCTTCCCAATCATCAAGCCCTGAGTAAGTTCCTGGATAAAACAACCATGTGGAAAGAAATGAGCTGCACAATGTAAAGTACGAACCAAACAACTCACACTGATCAAGTTAAATTGAAAATCAGGAACATGAAGTACATTGTACAAAATCAAAGATGCACTAAGATGAATCGTGCCAGTGTGTGTTATAGGAACTCTAGTACCATTCGGAAGAGATACTGAAATACTAGCAACTGGAGTTAACGCAGTGAACATATTCAAGTCTGAACATACATGACTAGAAGCACCACTATCTATAATCCAAGCATTACTAAGAAGAAAGGATGGTAAAGTAGAAAGACAATGATTTTGAAAGTGAAGAATATTATTTTCAGAAGTAAGACTCTGAGAAGGAAAAGGTATAATACCCGAAGTACAAGTAGAAGCCATGATTCCATGATCAGTAATACTTGCTTTGGAAACAGCCGCTGAGAAAGGGACTTGAGGCTCTGGAACTCGAACTTGAGAATTGAACTGAGCAATGAGTTGCTGTATCTGTTGTGGTTTGAAAGAGGGCATTGTCACACTGGTCGCATCAGTAGTCACAAAAGACAAAGACCCAGCAGAATACGCATTAGCTCCAGCAGTAGAATAAGCATTTGCAACGGC
>OVBX01007354.1:0-10927 GCA_900406325.1 Erucastrum elatum
GGTTATTACCCCATTAATTTTAGCTTAAAAATTATAAACAAACAAGTTATAAGAAAAAAAAGGAAAATTGTCATTGACCAGCAAGATGATTCTACACGGATCTTAATCTCAACCGTCCGATTAAAATGTACCAAAATGGATCTAACGGTCTAAATTCTTTTCTTCTCTACTGTGTCTCTCTGTCGATCTCTTTCTCTCAAAAAAAAGTAATCTTGCATCTCTCTAGATTTCTCTGTTTCGATCTCCTCTCCTCTCCTCTCCTCTCTCAGTCCCAAGGGTTTTTACTGATTATAAGTGTTAAATTTCGATCTCCTCTCCTCTATCAGTCCCAACTCCCAAGGGTTTTGATTTTGGTGTTACAGTTTCATAAGGCTTCTTAATCCCTCGAAATTTCTGTTCTCTCTCCCATTACACTCTTTTTCTGTTGTTTTCCCCCCAGTTTCAGAAAGTTGAGATTATCAGAAGTCGAGTTACTTTCAATTTGATTACATTTTTTTTGCAAATTCTGGTCTAATGAGATTTGGTCTGCTCATAAGGATTAGTTAAACAAGTGAAAGGTTGTTAACTTTTTTATTTAGCAAACGTAGGTTTTACTATTTTCTTCTTCCTTGATACAGATATGGCTTTAAAGATAAAGTGATGGAAAGACGGATGATTCTGAGTACGAGATTATCTAAGGTGGCTCTGAGATAACTGAACCCATATTACAAGAGGCTGTACATGGCATCTCCTGAGCGTAAAAGAGGAGGAGCGAGAAGCTTGGCGAGATCTGTCAATGGTAATGAATTCCTACTTTCTTAGATTTACAAATTAACTTCTCTCATTATAGCTCTTTTGTGTTGCTTTGATTTTTGGTGCAGGTTGAGCATAATCTTAAGTCGGAGATGGAGAAGAACGAGAAGAAGAAGAAGAGAAGAACGATTGAGGCTTGTATTTGTTCTTTGAAATGTCTAAAGGGTTCGGAAATTCCTAATAGTTTCATCAAGCAGATTGAGGCTTGTATATGTTCTCCTTCCTTCATGAATGGTCCATGGCTATTTTAAGGGAAAGAGGGGTTTAAGGCAAGGGGACCCTCTCTCCCCTTACCTCTTTGTAATAGTGATGAATTGCCTCTCAGTATGCTAGACAAGGCGGCAGAGTCAGGCCTCTTCGGGTATCATCCTAAATGTCAAGGTTCTAAACTAACTCATCTGAGTTTTGCTGATGACCTCCTAATTTTTACTGATGGAAACCTGTCTTCAGTTCAATGAATTCTAATGGTGCTTCGAGAATTTCAATCACTCTCTGGTCTATCTATTAGTATCAGCAAAACGGCATTCTATGCCGCTGGCCTAAACTCCTCAGAACGTGATACGATATCTGCTTCAACGGGTCTTGCAATGGGTAGTCTACCTATTAGATATCTTGGGGTCTCGCTTACTACTAAAAAGCTCTCCATTAGTAACTGTGAGCCTCTGATCCACCAAATCAAAAGCAAAATATCTACTTGGAGTGCTCGAGCTCTCTCTTTTGCAGGCAGGCTTGTGCTAATCAATACAGCAATTGCGGGAATCACAAACTTCTGGTCCTCATCGTTTCTTCTCCCAAAGAATTGTATCTCAATGGTTAAGTCCATGTGTAGTGCCTTCTTATGGAAAGGCAGCCAGGCAGCCTTGATGGCCATTATACTGCTCGGGTTTCTTGGGCCACATTTACTAAGCCAAAGTCTGAAGGGGGTTTAGGAATCATGAACCTATATCTCTGGAATAAAGCGTGTGCTATGAAGTTAATATGGCTTCTCTTCTTCCGCTCGGGGTCTATATGGGTCGCCTGGTTTACTACAGAGGTCTTACAAGGCAATCTTTCTAACTACGGGACAATGGAAAATAGAAGACATTATTCTTGGTTCGCAAAAAAACTCCTAAGTTTAAAGGCGGATGTGTTCCCTATGCTAAGCCTTAAGATTGGAAATGGAAATACATGTTTGTTCTGGTATCATAACTGGTCGCTGTTAGGGAATCTCAAGAATTTCTTCTCTGGGTCTGCTACTCGTCTTGGTATCCCCCTATCTACCAAGCTATCAGATCTCAACCGACAAGGCAACTGGATACTCCGTCCAGCGAGATCAGCACTCAAGTTGCTCTCCATGCTCACCTATCAACTGTGTCTCTCACTGAAGAAGAAGATTTGTATGAGTGGGTCATAAATGGTAAGAAAGTCAAGAAACTAAAAACAAGTGATATTTATCAGACCTTATTCGTGGAGACTCCGTTGGTTGCTTGGAACAAGATTGTCTGGATATCTCTTGGCATTCCCCGTCATAGCTTCCGCTGCTGGCTTGTTGTTCTAAATCGTTGCCCCACAAGAGACCGCCTACTAATCTGGGGATTGAATACTGAATCATGATGTGTTCTATGCAACTCTTCACCTGAGTCTAGAGATTATTTGTTCTACCCACTTCCCTTTCTCATGGGCTGTCTGGAGCTCGGTGGCCATCCGATGCAGCATCATTCCAATCACAGACTGGGAGGCTTCCCTAGCTTCTCTAATCGCTATGAACCAGCAGCCTCACCATCGAATGATCACTCTCTTGGCTTGACAGTGTACTATCTACCATCTGTGGGCAGAACGGAATGGGGGGATACACAACAACATCTTTCGATCTCCAGATCAAACAATGAAACTTATTGACTCTACCATTCGGAACGAATCTTTTAAATCAGAGGTGTGTGACCTGTAACAGCCACCGCCGTGTACTCTTTCTGGCTAGCAACTATACACTAATCTTCTCACTGGCGTTATTGATCCGTCGTTTTTCCTCGATGAGTTTGCATGTCTCAGAATCGTCCGTTTCGTCGACGGATCAGAAACTATTCCCTTCATATGTGTTTCTTTGGCTGGGCTTTTCTCTTTTTCTTTTAACTTGGGTTGGTGACCCAAATATGTAACTGCCCGTTGGGCTGTACAATTTGCTTTCCTTTATTTTAATTAGAATGCCAATTCTCAAAAAAAAAAAGAGAAGAACGAGACAGGAAGAAGGCGACGACAGAAGCTTAGATTAGGTTTCATTTTGGTTGGTTTATTAGGATTGGTTTTTATAGTTTGTTTGTAAACCAATGTTAAGAAAATAAATCAGTATTAATTGTAAACCAATATTTGTATACTGATTGTAATTAATAAATAAAATTTAATTTTCTAATTATGAATTAATTTTCAATTTATTTGAATTATTTAATTATGAATTGTGTTTTAAATTATAAATAAACTACTATAAGTATTATCAGTCCTTAATTATTATTAATAAATTTTTGATTTAACGAGTTTGTAATAACAGTTATATCATGTTATTATAAATATTAACAATTGCATCGATACTAACGCTATTGTTGTTTAATAAACTGTATAGCATTGACCAAAAACGTTATTGAAAGTGTAGGACCTACGATAACGAGCGCTGTGAGAGCGCTTAACTCAACGCTAATGTAACGATACAATAGCGATTAACAACCGCTATTAATATCCACATTTTCTGTAGTACCAGTTTAGATGCAGTGTAGGTAGCCTGACTTGTAAATGGTATATCTCCTAAACCACTACTCTTTTTGTTGTGAAACCAATTCACCCTGTGCTCAGGTTGAGTTGAGAATAAATAGGAAGTGGTTTCACTGTCACAATCCTCATGGTCGCAAAGCTATCCTGCTTTGAATGCACCTATGTCACTGCTGGCTCCAATGTAGCTTGTATGATTGATTTAATGAGCTGGTGGTCCAGCTACTGACTTGAGGTCCTCATCATTCCTTCCCTCTTCAAAAGGTTTTGTCCTCAAAACTAATTTATCTGAACCAAGATAGAGCAAGTCAGGTTTCATCCTCCTTTGAGAATCTACGGCCTTACCTTGATATTGTATTGGTTTGAACTTTGATGGCACATTTGGTGGTTCTTCTTTGGAAACATAGGATAGGATCACTTCTGGTCCGGTCTGGTGTGATCTTGGCTTTGGGTATATCTCCTCTGGAATCTTCAGCATTGGTTCCTGTCAAAGACTGACATCTTTGGCTATAGACAAGTGTGTTATAGCAGTCATTGAATAATCAGCATATAAATCGTTTTGAGAAACTTCATTTTCACTGGATGATAAAATGTCTTCCTTCCTCTCTAAGTGTGATCTAAGAAAAGAAGTATAATCTACATACTTATCTAAAATAGCCTGGTTTTTCCTCACATTTATCAGGACCTAATAAATCAGTGTGCACATTATCCAAATTTTCAGTAAGCAAACAAAGGATAGAATCACTTACCTGAAGTGGATACTTAAGTAGTGTGTCCATTGGCATGCCCTGCTTATTTGGTGACTTGTTTGGTGGTTCTTCCTGTAAAATGCTGCTGGCCATAATGACATTTTTTTATAGAGAAAGGTCTTAGCAAAGAATGCTCCTTTTGTGGTGACTTTTCATCTTTCTTTGAGACCACCTTTGCTTTTTCCATAGAGTCGTCTCTATTTTCTACACCTGTTACATCCTCTTGGGCACAAGACAAGCATAGAATGGTGGCTTTGGAATTGTCAAAGACAGAGCACATAAAATTATGTTATACCTCCACATTTACTTGAACCGAAATATCTCTTAGAACCGATTGGTCTTTAGTGGTGGGTTGTAGTTCTTCTGGTGGATCTGGTTCAAGGATGATTTCTTCTTGTTCTAACCTCTCAGACACGTTCTCTTGGCCTTCACTGACACCTGCATCAACATTCTGGACAGAGTGCAAGTGCATCATAGCAGTGTTTTGATAAGTAGGATTATTCACAGTAAATTCAGAAATCACCTCATCATTAGCTTGGACTTGAAAATTTTCAAGTCTTGGACTTGCTTGTGAAACAAGGTTGGGTTCTTGTTCCTTGATTTCCATGTTAGTACCTGAAATATTTTCAACCTCTTGGGCACTAGACAAGTGTGTTAAGACAGTCATGGAATTACTAGAAACCGAATTAGATCCAGCTTTAATCAAGTTGATAAGATCATCAAAATTTTTATCTATTCTAGTAAATGAATTATCCATTCTAGTCAAGGAATCACTTACCTCCAAGTTAGTTTCCTTTGGTTCAGCTAGTACTGACTTCACAACTCGCTTTGTGGGGCAATATTTTGCAAGATGGCCCTTTCCTTGATACCTGTAACAAATAACCTCAGGTGGTATTAAAGATTTAAAGTACTCACCTTGGTTTTGTTTGACTTGAGGTGTATGCACTGGTTTTGAGATTTGCCTCTGGTTTGCCGGCTGCAAGACTTGGGGTTGTATTACTATCTTTGTAGACACCTTCTGAATGTGTTGTGCTCTTTTCACAAACTCAGTATACATGACCATCTTCACCTCTTTCCAACTATAGGCTGGGTCATTGAAATAGATCCGATCAGCATCAAGCTGGCTCCACCATTTGTATGCTTATCCGGTTAGCATGTATATTGCATAAGTTGGCTTTAGCTTCTCTGGGGTTCGCCAAGTCTGAAACCATTTTTCCATGTCGCCTTCTCACCTCAGATATGCACTTGGTCCTTCTTTATGACCTGAAAATTCCATAGTTGGTGTATCCAAACGATTCTGCCTAAGCTGATTACCCTTGTGGTTCCATTGTTTGCTTTGGATATGGCTTGATCGGTTTCCATGGAAGATCTTTCTGGTGCAGCCACGGTGGTCTTTACTCTCCTTGGGCACGCTTGAACATAATATTCCCCATTAGAATTATCCTCATAGATGAATTAGGATTTGAGACCATAGCAAGTTAATGACCTGTCCATTGATTCTGGTCCCGCCTCCTGGTATTCTTGTTCATCGGTTGGGACATACTCTGGAACAGAGTCTAGGCACCAATGACCCTCAGTGTGGTCATCTCCATCGTCCCAACAATCCTGGTCAGCTTCTTCTCCCCAATCTACCTCAGACGTGTTGTATTCTTCAGCCTCTTCTTCACTCTCCATCTAACTTAAATCAATACCTCGCCAAGAAGAAACGAAAGTATTCAGAATCAAGCGGTTAAGGAAGAAAACATGACAAACAAAGTAATGGAAATAAAGTACTCCCAAAGATATGGAACATTTCAGAAACTTTAAAAGTGAAAAAAAAAACTAATGATTTTTTTAATCAATACCATTAAAAAGGAATCATTTCCATTTTATACCCTTAATGAAATGTTAAAATTTTCCAAAAATATCCTTAATGACATGACTAACTAAAAAAAATTCATTAATGTCATTATTGTATTTCAATTTTTGGGCCTATATTACATTTAAATGAGTTCTATTTATATATAATTCATTTCATATCCCGTAAACATTTTTGAAAATAACAATAAATTAAAGTCAGTAATAATTTAAAAAGTAATATTACATATTGATTTTGTAACTAAATGATTTTACGACTTCATCACAAAACTAAAAAAAAGTTTGTTCCACCTTATATGTTTTGAAATATTTTATGGAAAATATAATTGTTAAATATAAATTCTTACTCAAGTACAAATTTCAGATACAACCATTTTTTAACTTATTTAGAAACATAAAACGGCTGTGTAGGACATCGTAAAATAAACAATTCTTCATACTGTACACACTATAAAATTTCTTATTATATATAATCAAATCATATGACTTATGTTTAAGTTATATAAATAATCAACAATTCATATACCCACACTTTTTAAGCAAAACAAAAGACTTATGATCCAATTACTAGATAAAACGATAAAAATAGTACCCGCAATTTTAAAAATTTTCCCTTAATGAAATGTTAAAAATTCAAAAAATGTCCTTAATGATATGACTACCTAAACATTTTCATTAATGACATTATTGTCTTTCGGTTTTGTGGGCATATTTCAACATTTAGATGAGCTTGCTTTCATACACCAATTTACTAAAATGATGATGTCCACTTTATGGTTATAATTAATGGGTCTTTTCGAGTTTTTTTGGGTCGAATAGCAGGTTTGTTGTAGGCATGATTATTTAAAATGTGACATGATCAAGTTTCAAACTTATTTACAAACATAAAATGGTTGTGTGACGCATTTTAAATTTCGTCATACTGTACACAATATAATAAACCCGCATAATTGAAATTTGATCATGTCACAGTTTATATAATTAAAACGAAAAATTATCAGTTTTTATATTGAAAAAACAAGAAAACAAATACTTGTCCTTTCAAGGGCGGGTCAGAATCTAGTTTTATTTTAAAAGAACTTTCAAAACAAATAATTAAAACTGCTAAATTTCTTTTTGGGTTTTTTTTGTAACATGGTAGAAATATAACAAAAAAAAAAAGAAAGAAGATTTGCTAGAAAAACCTTTTGAAAAGTGGAAAGAAAAAATGGCAAGTTCAGATATGCCTTTAATACTAACACTTTTTAATGATTTTTTGAATGATAATGGATCTAATCAAGAAATAAGGTATGCCATCAAATCCGCATCAGCTAATGATAATGATAATGAGGGATAAGATGTCAAGGGGCGCATAACTATGCCATCAAATCCGCATCAGAACAAGGAAGAAAGTCGGAAAATATATGGACTCGAAAGTCAAACTACGACAAGACTACCTTCTGCGATTTCCACCAGACTCGGGGCAATAGACCGTGAAGTACAAAGTTCTTTGCGCAAGGCTAACCGTGATACTCCTCGTAGGAGAAATCTCCAAAGTAACCGTCGCATAAGATCTCATCCGCAAAGCTGATCGCCCACCAAATACTGATAAAACCCTGCTGCCGGTAACACTTCCCAAGGGAATCATTCGGTCAAAAAATGTGGAAGAAGGCAAGACGACAAAGGGAATGGCAAAAATCATCACAGAGTAAATATGATCATCAAAGAATCACAGTAATGCAACAATATGGTCTCACCCATTAAGTCTTATCAGCGAAAGGCCATATCAAGCATGAATTAGCTGACCTAGTCTCCACCCCTCGACGTCCCGAACAATGCAATCACATTTGAGGAAGAAGAAACTGACAGAATCAATAAACTTCATTGCGGTGGTCCACTCGTTATTGACCTTGTAATCAGAGATTTCAAATTCGCAAGGATTCTCGTGGACACGGGAAGCACGGTCAACATCATCTTCCGTGACACCCTCAAAAGGATGAATCACAAGAAAAAAACGCGTGTTTAATAGCAAACGAGAATATCATTTTTTTTTATGATTCTGCTATGGTTGATATACCCATGTTTTTAAATGAGTTCTTGGCGCAAGGCTAACCGTAAACTCCTCGTAGGAGAAATCTCCGAAGTAACCGGCACCAAAATCTCATCCGCGAAGCTGATCGCCCACCAAAGACTGATAAAACCCTGCCGACGGATAACACTTCCCAAGGGAATCCGTAGGTCAAAAAATGTGGAAGAAGGCAAGACGACAAAGTGAATGACAAAAATCATCACAGAGTAAACATGATCATCGTAGAATCACAGTACTGCCACGATATGGTCTCATCCATTAAGCCTTATCAGCAAAAGGCCAAATCCAGAACGAATTAGCCGACCTAGTCTCCACCCCTTGACATCCTGAACAATGCAATAACATTCGAGGAAGAAGAAACTGGCGGAATCAATAAACTTCATTGCGGTGGTCCACTCGTTACTGACCTTGTAATCAGAGATCTCAAATTCGCGAGGATCCTTGTGGACACGGGAAGCACGGTCAACGTCATCTTCCGTGACATCCTCAAAAGGATGAATCACTACAAAAATGCATTTTAATAGCAAACGGGGATAGTGTTTTTTTACGATTGTGCTATGGTTGATATACCCATGTTTTTCAAATAGTTTTTGTATTTTCAGAAATGGTATGTTAGAGTGTTATATTTAAAAGCGCTATGGAAACTTAGGACTTAATAGCAAAACTAATTAAAACGTTATGTTTGGATTTTTGAATCTCTAATCACTAAACAAACTTTTAAACCCTAAACTCTAAAATATATCTTATAGTTTTTAAATTCCAACTCTGAAAACATACACATTTAACCAAAATACATTTATTATATACTCACAAAAATTTAACTCAAATCAAAACCTCTTAAACCCTAATCAAACCCTATACATTTAAAAGCTTAGAGTTTTTTTTAATGGCAAACCTTAAAGTTTCAATCTAATCTATTAAAAGGGAAGTATAAAATGTATGTAACCTTGAGTTTTTAACAAAAATTATATTTTTATGCCACTGATTAAAACTCAGAGTTTTGATTTAAATTGACCCAAAACCATCGATTATAATAGATAATAAAACCATCACATGATTTTTCATTTGATTTGCACCAAAACCATGATTTTTTAATTACTAAAATATCCATGATTTTTTAATTACTAAAATATCACTACACCTTCCATTTCTTTATTATTAAACCATAACTAAACCACTTCTTCTCTTCTTAACAAACCATCACTAACCACTAAATATTTATATGTTACAAACCATTCAATTAATGCCTCTTTAAACAGAGCACGACTGAATTGCTTATCATAAATTCAGCAATGTTTTGGAATAATAACTGTTTAGAGCAAACAAGAGGTGAATTTTACGTGTGTAAGATGCATCGAAGTGGTATAGCCTGCACCATATACCATAAGTTCCATAGATTGTATATGCTTCACTGGTAGCCTATCGTCACTTAGTTGTCCGTCATTTTGCTCATGGATTTTGTTTCGTTTTTGCAGGTGCTCTGATGACTGTATTTTTTAAGAAAGTAATTGAGATGCAAACCTTTAAAAAGTATTTTCTGGTATTTGCTCGATTAATTATGATCTAAAGACGAGAAATCATTATCATGGTGCTGTGTTTTATTTGGTTGATTCTTGAAATCGGGGATAATTATTTTTGACCATTGGATTACATAAATCAATGGCTAAGAATAATGTGTTTCTTTCTCATCTATCTTTCTCTGTACGTTATTCTCTTCAGCTAACAATTCATCTTTCTACTTTCCTCTGGTACAAACGTGTTCGATTGAGTGATGCTTCAGTCGCGAGTCCAGAAAAAACATAACCCCAGATCTGAAGATGGTGACCACCGCCATCTCTCCCATTCGCCATCGTCCTCTTTTACCACCACCGGATTGTGACTTCGCCGACACAGGGGCGTCCAAGACCAGCCAAGCTCTGTCAGAATCTGTCTTCTTCTCTAACCTTGTAACAATCTTCTTTAATCTCTGATTTATTTGGATATTTTATGTGCTTAAGATTATAATTCATATCAACTCTTTCTCTCTCTCTCTCTCTCTCTCATTGTTTGATTCTGATTTTATTTTTGTCCTTAGTAACAGAATGTGGAGCACTCTGTCAATTAGATGCCTGAAACGCTAGAAAGTCAAGAAGAAGAATATGAAGAGGTGGTGCAGATATGAAAGAGGAAGAAGAGGATGCTGCGGGGATGGACGTCAGATCTGAAGAAGCAGTGGTGGTGGAGCCGAGCAAAAAGAAGAACAGAGGTGGCGGCTCCAGAAGGTTGAAGATAAACTTTAGGTTTAGGAATTTTAGGGTTTAGTTTCTATTTTTTTTTCAGAAAAAAAAATTGGTTTAGCTTGGTTTAGTTTGTATACCTGTCTATATATATGTAATTAATTACGATATATAATTTTCAAAAAATATTTTTATTTGTATTTTTTAATTTTTAATAATGCAAACAATAACAAAAAAAATATGCTATTAATTTTTTTAATTACATACAAAATAACGCTATAATATATATCAATAGCAAAGAAAAACTGTTATCTAATGTCCTTGACCTATTATCATAAGAGATGATACATCGTTTCATAAACTGCTATCGTATCGTAAAAACGCATTTTTTTTGTAGTGAATGTTGTTGTTCTATCTGAAATCACACCATCGCCAAAGCCACTAACTAGTTCTCTGACATAGCGTCAATGACTCTCGGATCAACTAAACTCCCGGTCATAGCCAAAGAA